>BSSO01007023.1:0-11364 GCA_030267885.1 Mesembryanthemum crystallinum | reverse complement strand
TTTCATCATTCGTCGGAAATGAGATTATAAACAAGTAAATTGATCATTTTCAATTAGACTATCTATTGCGCCCTGACCTACATTCAATAATATATATTCTCAAATAAAATATAATTCCGTGCATCGCACGGGTATAAACACTAGTTGATTTTAAATATTGTGAAATGATATTGGTGACTGCTGTTAGAGATATTTTCTTAGATGTGGAGCACATGAATTGTGCGAGACATTTACTAGATTGAATTGAACTAATTGTAATTTATCCGAAATTTTGGTGATTGCATGAACTTGAAACTGGATAAATAAGTAAGGTGAACATGTCCTAAATTCTAGGATTTCGAAGTTTATACACCATGGAGATTCCTTTGTGCATCACTTTTCATCCTTTTCTAAGTGAAATCTGGCATCCTAGATCTGTTATGGGAGGAGAAAGCAAAAGGGATATGGGAAAAGCAAAATTTTAAGTAAGAAGATTAAAATCTTGGAAATGAGGCTTTAGTAAAAGAGTTATCAATTGAGTTCGGATTTGTTTAAAATAATTTTTACGTAACCAATTCTTCCCAATTTCCTCATTTTTCCTTTGGCTTTCTTTCCTCATTTTCTCTCCCTCCTTCCCCATATGTGAATGTACTATTGATTGATTTGATCAAGAATGATTGAATAGTTTGATGGTAAGAGGACAAAGGGCAGTGATGGAGGTTGAAACAAAGGTCAAAACCATGAAAAGAGCAATTCCCAATTGAACAACCACCATCCACATCCCATTGCAGAAATCGGTGCATCCAATAAACTTGCTAGCGACGACGGCCTAATTTGATCTGTCCGGACGGCGGACACCCCGATGTTCCCCTTCTTCACCGGTTGAATATCTCTCATCTCGTGACTCCCCGGGTTCTGTAGATCGGGGCTGTCGTCACCTGCTACGCCCCCCATCTGGTTGGTCTAGTGAGGGTTGGGTGAGGGAGAGGAGAGAGAGGGAAGGTAAGAGTGGTGAGGGGAAAGCTTCGGGGAGGGGAGACAAGGGAGGGGGAGGGGTGGCTGGTGGGAGAAATGCTAGGTGTAGACACCCCTTTCGATGTTGCCTAAGTCCTCGCCTTGCCCAATGACGATAACGATAGTCGACTTGGAAATGATGAACACTAAAGGCAAGATCTCAACTTTGGCACCTATCTCATAAGTTTTCCTCTCATCTTGTAGCCCTTGCTCTAAGCTTTCCAAAACTTCAAACTTAAATCGGAGTCCCAGATGAAAAATTATGACCATTTGAAATTTTTAGCCCAGAAACTGACCCACGGGCCCATGATCCGACCCACGACCCACAAAAAATTTCCGAGAATCAAGTACAATAAGGTACAATCAGTTCTCAACCAATCCCGCAACCCGAAAACCCCTGGATTTGTACTTGAAAAGGCGTGCCGCGGCGAGGAGCCTGGTCGGTTCAACGACGGGCGTGCCATTTAGGCGGTGGGCGCATCGCCAAACCGCGCAGGCTGACCGGCATGCTGGGAAGCACGCCGCTCTGGCGGTGCCACGCCCGGGCACCGCTCTGGGCACTCATGCCTGACGCGTGTCAGCAGTGCCCAATTTCGTCCTTTTGTGCCATTTTATACCATTTTCTTCCATTTTTCACTTTCTACTACTACATAAACCCCCTTCCACCTTCATTTCAAGGAGGAGCACGATCAAGCAAGCAAAATCAATTAGATAGAAGCTCCCACAAAAATCATATAAAGCCAAAGAAATGTTACTATGCCCACATAGAGAGAGAGTGAGCCAAATACACATCCATCTTCAACCTCCTTCAACCCTACTCCACCAAACTCATCTCTACCTTCATCCACCTTCAACCATATTCATCCATCATTACCCAAACACCAATCCAAGCACCACAAACACTCACCTAAGCACCACAAATCACACCCAAGCACCACAAAATCAGATACAACTCAAGCACCCATTTACGTCCTCCAAAGATCAAGATCTCGCCAAGATCATACTCAAGCAAAAGGTGTTCTAATCCAAGGAGCTACCCTGAGGGAACTCGACTTTGGTGAAAACCTCTTTTCTTATTTATTCCCCATTTTGACATCGTTTTGTTCTTATCAGGATTAGCTCTTAGAAATCAATGCACCAAACACTCACGGTTTACCCATTGATTTCATTCATGGATATGGGTTCAAAATGGGTTCGATTCACACGATTGAATTCATTCATGAGTACTAAAGCGATCACCTTTACAAGTTGAATACATAAATCATCTAGACATAAACTAGAATTTGGGCTAAATGTTGAACATCATGTGAATACAATGACAAAACTTTTGATCCATTTGAGTAGATATCACATCCACGAACTCTAGTCTCTTTTGGGCAACTGAAGTCACGCCCTATACAGGAGTAGGGCGCAATTTGGCTCGAACATGGTATCTTTCTAGATATTCGTATTTGATATCTTCACAGTTTTCATATTACTAAAATATGGTACCGAATTCTTTACATTGCAAAATAAATTGAACAAAACATGATAATACAAGGTCATGACAACCCCAACAAAACTTGTGAGCAGTAATGCAGGGACGCCCCCCCCCCCTCGCCGGGGCGGTGGGGGTCCCGGGTCCCACATTGGGCAACGAGGAGGAAAATGGGGGTGGGGGTGGTGGAGGTCAACAGGAAGAGGTGGCTGTNGAGACTGCGGTTGCAATTAAAAAGGTTGTTTTCAGCATTTTTGTGACAAAAATTATTAAGTCAAGAAATTTGCCTATTACGTTAAGCAATTTCGTAATTTTTTTTATTGGTAAAAAGAAACTTCATTCTTTTATTCGTTTGATGATTCATAGAGGACTAAACCCTTGTTTTGCTATAGAAGTTGTAGCTTATTTATTAGTGGTGTTATTCATTAGTTATCAGCGAGTATACTGGTTCTCTTACAATCTTGTAGGGGATAACAAAGATAAGTGAAGAAAAAAGGAGCTGATCTAGTGGTGGAACTCCTTTACCCCATCCTCATGTTCTTTTTAGAAAATGAGATTTACTGCCATTCTCCAAATGAATACCAATTTGGTACCTTTGTGCAAACAAATATAAATTGCAAGGTACTAGAATAGCACCTCATATTACAATCCATAATCTAGGGGTGAGTAAAGAACCGTGGTACCTGAAACCTGACTCTAAACTAGCGGGCCGGATTTAGAACTGGTCTCACTAGTTCCGATTATGGTTCTAAAAATTAGGAACCGGTTCCAGTTCCCACTTGCTACCGGAACCAATTGGGCACTTGGTACTCGTATCCTTTTTGGTTTATTTAGCATTAGTTGTGGGTGGTTGGTTAAAAATAAGGTAAATAGGAAAGGTAATAGAACATTCAAAATATTAGAACCAAATAAGAATCGATCCAAACCCCAATTCGGATATGACTCGAAGAACACGTATCCAAATATTACCTGAACCTGATTTCAACCGAACCAAAATTGAGAACCAAAATCGAATCGACCCGAATACAGGATAGCACCATTTAACTGCATCTAAAATTGAATCGACCCGAAACTGAACCGATAGACCCATTGCCAAGTCTAACTCACCAATTAAGGGGAGAAAGAATAAATAAATGGGGAGAAAAGAAAGCACACGCGTGCTAGGGGGCTGCGAGTGAATGTGAAGGATAATAATAGTAGGAATGAAGGGCCTTTCTGCCTTTCTCCTTTAAAGCAACTCTTCTCTCTCTCTCTCTAACTTGACCTCCTCCTCATATCTCTCTACCCTGCCATTTAAGCAGAGCATTAAGCACAATAGCAGAGGCAGAGCAAAAAGGGCATTGGGTACTACTGGGTTAACACCACCGTACTGGTACTATCTGGGTAGTATCAAAAACCAAAATTAAACCCAACCCTTTTTCAAATTGCAATGAATCGTCTCGCCCCACTATCAGAAGAGCCATTCAATGAGGAAGAAATTGGAAAGCATTCAAAGAAAACACATGCATGGAAGACATGGGTCAAAAACCTCTTCTTCCTTCATAAAAAGTCTGATCTCAAAGTCCTCTTAAGTGTTCTTGCTTGCCCTCTTTTCCCAATCTCTCTTCTTCCCAACCAATCAACTCTTCAGGTTCCTCTCTTCTCTTAAATTCCCTTTAAATACCCATTTTATGATCATTTGTTGATTCTACTTAATTACCAAAATTTGAACCTAATGTGTGATTGAAAGGGAAAACCATAGACTGTCTACCTTTCTAGTTTGGTGATTTTTGTTGCTAATTAACATGGGTCTTCTTTATATTGTGGTGGTTTTGAGAATGACATTTCTGGGTATTCTTAGATTATCCTTGTTTTCTTCAAATTTTGCCAATTGGGGAAAATCCCATATTTTGGATACTTTCTTTTAAGGGTTTTTAGCAATTTATGGCCAATAGTGATTTTTTGTTTACATTAAGGTTTGATGTAGAGGGTTGATTGAATTTTGGGTATTGAATTTCCAATTGGTGGCAGGTTTCTTCCTCAGCACAGTACATAATTGAGCATTTCAGGGCAGCAACAGGGTGCAAAAAGCTGGAAGGAATGGTGGTGAAGAACATATTCTCAACTGGGAAAGTGAGCATGACAATGCTAGAAGAGCCCGGCTCGAGCAGCTCCCCGGTCGTCGTGGTGGCGGCTGGAGCCGCTCACAAGGGGTGCTTTGTGTTGTGGGAGATGTACCCCAACAAGTGGTCATTTGAGCTTGTTGTTGGTGGCCATAAAGTCCTTGCTGGTAGTGATGGCAATGTGGCTTGGCGCTACACCCCCTGGCTCGGCTCCCACGCCGCTAAAGGCGGGGTCCGCCCTCTTCGCCGTGCCCTTCAGGTTGGTACTTGGTAGTAGACTAGTAGTAGTAATCTTTTCAATTTTTAATCAACCATGGTCATTGTTTAGTTTCCCAATCTACTATATTTTCAATTTGCATTCCAAAATGATGTGCATTAACTGTGCAATTCACATTATACCACGTCATGTTGTGATGTAAGAGTTTGAATATGAGCGTTATAAATGTAACTAATAGGAATCAAGAGATGCTCCAGAGACGAGTATCGTCCCTTAACCTCCTCAACGAGGAGGTTGAGGGTTCGATTCCTATCTGCCTTTCTGCCTCATCTGAAACCACAGGAAAAAAAAGTACTGGGATATATCTAACTAGTGGGCCTATGAAGGTGTATGACCATGTTACCCAGGTGCTAAAAGAGCATAAAACTGAATAGTCAAAAAGATACCTCTGTCTTTTTCTCCATGGACCTGCTTGTTAGATAATATAGTAGTAACTGTTAAAAGTCAATAATATCTCAGAAAGATATGGTAACTAGTGATATTTATTAGTTGTAATCTTTTGCTACAATGGTTTTTTAATCAATTCTCCCATGTTGCTAGATTGTTAATGCATATGAGTGCATTAGGGGAAGAGGTGCTTTTGATCATGGGCTTACACTTTCACAATATGGGTTCTCAATGTCTAGTTCTCACGCCTACATGGTGCTGGCATGTGCTTGGCACTTTTGGATCTGCCTTTTGTTTTCCTTTATCTTTTTCCTTTTTTTTTCCGTTTTTTTTTTTATATATTTTTGTTGGAGCCTAAGGAGGATTCTAGAGGGATTTGAACCTTATACCAAATGGTTTGCCATACCAAACATTCGCATCGCTTATACTCCAAAAAGGTCCCACAACCATGTCATATGGCAAAAGGGAGCATCAACCCAAACTTGAAGCATGTGGGAGATCTCCCTCAAGGAGATTTAGCATCTCCAAGTTAGACTATGGGGAAACTTAGTTTTTTCGAGTCCCGATTGCTTAAGGCACAAATGGTTGCTGCCTTACGGGCGATTTGCTCAAGGCACAAATCGTTGCTGTCAACTATTCGGTGATCAGAAGAAAACAGATCTCAATTAAGGATAATTTACTAAAAGAGAGCCACATTGTGGTCTATTTAGTTAAGTGATGGAGGATCCTAATCTTGGCAAGATTTTATTAATAGAGATTATTAGGCAGACATTGATCTGTTAGGTGGTGTCTATTAAATTCCTTTTCTTACTTGACATAGCTTTCTTACCTAACATCTACGCTTGCAAAACGCATCTTGGTAAATTTACCCACTTGTTATCTCAAATTTCTTTGACAATTCTCTTCTTCACACTCATTTCCTCTTAAATGTCTTTTTCACCCTCCTTTTCTCTTTGCTTGTGTGTCCTGCCACTAAGTGTGAAACTTGGAACTAGTAGGAAATGCGTTTGGTACCATAAATTTCTCCATTGTTGCTGGATTGAAAATAACACCTTCCCAAGCCATAGACCAGTAAAGTCAATAAGGTTGTTCAATTTTATTGGTGCTTCTTGTTTGATACTTTTAATAGGAATAAATATTCATAAACACATTAATTGTCAATAGTAGGTGCCTAAATAGGCAATTAAGATCTGGACTAGTAGAACAAATAGTGGGCCCCACATTTTTGTCACTATTGTATTATGTCATCTATTAAATGTTTGTCCTTTGGTGACAAATTCTCACCTTGTGAATATTGTGTATAGCTTGACATTCCTAAACCCAACTCTCGGTCCTACACTAGGTGGCTGTTATTGTTGTTGTAGTAAATGCCCGGTTTTCTATTTTAACTCCGTGTTGGGCCCTGAGTTTGAAAACCATCTTCATCAACTTATTGTGGGTTGAGGAGTGCTATAAAGAAAAAAAGGAAGAGAAAAAGAAAACATATATACCTCTCGGCCAGGGTATACGTTCTGTCTTGTCTTTGTTTGACGGCCTTAATTTTCCTTACTGACCTATATGCTTTCACTTGTGAACTTTCTTAGCTGTGTGAGATTTTCAAATCCTACAAGAATATTGCCCCCCGTCGGATCTAGTTGTCACATTGAGCTCTACCCTCAAGTCTAAGGTTTAGCTTATATAATACCCTCCCCTTCGATAAACAAGTACAATTTACTAATAATTTTAGGAATATGATTATTATTAACGGGCATCCCAAAATAGTATAAGTGACAACTGATTCCTGATGGAGGGAGTATGTGAAAAAGGTTTTGGTGGATCGGGGCCTTGAATTTCTTTGAACACTCATTCTAATGGTCCCCCCAATTCTCAAGGGACATGAATAGATAAGCATCATGATGGGGCTAGCTAGATTATCACTAAATTTAACCTTTTCATTTGGCCAGGGTATCTTTCAGGACCTTCATTGTAGTAGGATGTTGGAATAAGGCATTTTGCTATATAAAGATCATGGTATCTTACAGAAGATATATGTCAGTTGCGTCTCGAATCTAAAGTACCTCCTAATTTTCCAAGATCTTAGCTGTTCCTCACAAGTAACACACTCACAAAACACACCCCATCTCACAGGATTGCTGTCAGTGATCTAGTTGTAACATGAGAATAAAAGAGTACTTGCTGCATTATTAAACTAAACTTTTCTGATACCATGATTATAATATCCAAATGCATCTTTTAAGACATTGTTTATTATATAGTAGCATGTTTTTTTATGTTTTACAGTTTGAACCGTTTAGCTCTGACCTCTGGGGAAAGTTCCCTTGGGAAGGGTCAGAATTAGTCAATAATGGTCCCCATAGTGGACATACCGAAATTCAATGTTCTCAATATTCAAAAACTTTTCGAGTTTAATAGAGTATTTGACATGGGAAGCGATCCTTGGCTGTCATTCGATTACCTATGTTACTTGGACTTGGCGAGGAGGGCCCTTGTTACCTGTACTAGTCTTAGAAGGATTGGAATTGGCTGTTTTCAAGGGTTGTGTTGTTTCTGGTCTAATTTGAAATGTCCAGTTATCATGTTGTATCATTGTGACGGTTGGATTTTTAGTAATTTGGAGTTGTGTAGCTTATTCGCCCTACTTGAGATTTCTATTTAGTAATTTCTTTCACCCTTTCTATGTTGTTTATTAGGTGGGATGTGCTCTTATATTCTTTCTATAATACTTTTTCCAGGGACTAGATCCTATGGCAATATCAAAAGCATTTTCCGTAGCTCAATACATGGGAGAGAAGGAGATCATGGGTGTTGATTGTTTTGTGCTGAAACTATCTGCTGAGCAAAACGACCTAGCTGATCGGAGTGACAACACAGCTGAGACAATCAAGCACGTAACATTCGGTTACTTCAGCCAAAAGAGTGGGTTATTAGTTTACTTGGAAGACTCCTACTTGACCAGGATACAGTCACCCGGTGCATGTCCCCGCTACTGGGAGACCACAATGGGTTCAAAGATTGAGGACTACCGGACAGTGGAGGGCGTGATGATCGCACATTCAGGCCAAACCCATGCAATCATTACCAGGTTTGGGGACAATCTCAAGTCAGGCCCCACAATCATAAGGATGGAGGAGGCTTGGGTGATCGATGATCTAGCCTTTAACGTGCCTGGGCTGTCTATGGACTGCTTTATTCCCCCACAAGAAGTGAAAAGCAATGGTCTAGAGGAGAAGCTTAAACATGGCAACTATTCTCCACTTGACCGATGATTGAAGTCGTTTCTGATGGGACAATACTAACAATCTTCATCAAGGAAGATTTACGTAATATTAACTATGATCGCAGTTAGGTTGATCACTGATGATTTTTTTTTTCGCGTCCCTATATTACGCATGCGCTTCTTCTTTTTTTTTTTTCGTTGTTTGGTGTATATATATGGTTATATATGAAGTAGTAGCAAGCTAAGGAAAGCGAGCGTTTCATTAATCCATATGGGTAAATAAACTGCCTTTTGTGATTAGCACCATATGGGTAATGGTGACCCATGTTAACTGGTTAACCCTACACTCTTGTAAGTACTCGAAGCATAGAATCTTTTTGCTTCCATGTGTACTCTATCTAGGATTTGGAAATGTTCTGGATATTATCAAAATTCAACTGTCATTTGCTTCTGCACTGATGTCCTTATTCTTCTTGTATTTCAACCCCTAATACTAGAGAAATGAATGTCCATATAACTGTTGTCTCGTATATACTCCCTCCGTCCTACTCAAACTTTTCCAAGCTAGCAAAATATTTGACCCACTCGAAAGTTTTCAAATCAATTTAATCCCTACAACATCTTCATCTTGCCCCTCCACTATCTACCAAAGACAATAAAACAATCCCCACTCCACCCTTTCTCCCAATAAAACTTATAACTCATCCACTCACAATTAAATACTCATTCTTTATGAAGGGCAAATCTAGAAGCAAATAGCCAATAAACTCTCCTTAAACTCTGTTTCACAAACGGTTTGGAAACATTAAAGTGGGACGGGGTGAATATTTAATTACTATTTTATTCGTATGACATTGACTGGTCTAATTGACTTTTTAATGACTTTTTAATGTCAAACAAAGTACCTTACCAAAATTGTGTCAAAATATATATTACCCTTTTCCCAAATTGAATTCTCATATTGTCAAAAGACAATTGCAACTTTGATAATTTTTTTAGGGTAACTTTAACTATTGATTGTGCAAAGGCTTATATTGAGTTTTTTGGTGTAATTATGTTCACTTAATTTAGCTTCACATATTTATGAAAAAGTATAACTTTCTAATTTTAGTATTTCTTATAATTTCATGGTCAAATATTACTAAAAGATTAGCAAGTCAATACACGAGGATATTATTAAAATTGCAAATTCGATAAAAAATTTTTTTACAGAAATTTTGTGGTTGGCCTTGACTTTTGAGATAATGCACGTGATACTCAATCTTTGTGTAGTGTGCATATGCTACCCCTAAAGTTTTAACAAATCACCGCCCTACCCACTAATTTAACAACAAGCTAACGCCATTAGGTTTATACTCTAAGGACCATTATGCCATTGTGTTTAATATCATAAGCTTTCCCTTCCTCCCCGATTTCTCTCCCCTCTCCCTTGCCCCCTACCAGGCTGCCTCTTTTCCTCCTCACAATAAGTAAACAATTCTCTCAGGTGTACCTAATATAGGTACTCCTTGTAAATCCAAGTTTATATTCTATGAATCCGTACCATATGACAACTAGATAGGTACTCCTCATGAATCTGTTATAATATTTTATAAATATTTACAATAGACAATGAATCTATAATCAATATTTCCGATTTTTTTTTTCCTGTTTTCAAAAATTTAATGGATTTGAAAACCTTAATACTATGGGAATATACTATTAGAAGATTTTGAGTACTATCTTAGACACCTTAGAAGAAAAGGTTAGCGCCCATGTATTCTACACTATTCTATGTGGTGGACAATATTTTTTTTCAAATTTTACATGATACCCCTTAATTATAACAAAATCTACATGGTGCCCTCTCATTAACTGTTTTGTTGTGAAAATGCTAAATTATACTAATGAAACTCATCCTCAATCATTTGACATACTTTTTCACCCCTAGCACATCACTATTAATGAACATAAGTCAGTGAAGTGCCTGATGTAACAAATTTTGAAGGTGGCCAGTGGCTACTTTACTAGAAGAAATTTAACGTAAAAGGTTTCTATGAGTGATTGAAGAATCTCTAAGTGATCGACATGGTCATATGAACCTACGGTAGACAATGTGAATTAAGAAAATGGTTCAACTTAAAGAAGATTAATCATTTCCAAATAAAATTTGTTGTAAATGGTTACCATGTAGAGTACTCCAAAACTTCAGAGGCACCATGTAGAATTTGAAAGAACATTGTTTGCCATGTAGAAAACTCAAAAATAAAAAGGTACCATATAGAATATGATGAGTATCGGGTTGGGCTAACTCGAGTCCAGTTAGAAGTTGGATCGGCCTATAAATTAGCATCAAAACGTAGCCTTCATACATGAGTTTGCTACTTGGAAACAGAAAACATAGGCGCTAAACGCAGCAGCTTAAAAGTATACATACAATCATTTAAAGGGCAAAATGACCCTTTAGCCCTTATTTTAAATAATAAACCTATTTTTTCCTAATCCTAATCCCTTTCCTATTCCTATCCTATACCTTTTCCTATTCCTAGTCCCTTTCCTATTCCTTTACCCTTTCCTATTCCTATCCCCCAAACCCTCTATTTAACCCTCCCTAAAGCCCCTGTTATTTATCTCTCTCTAAGAATTCAAACCCTTTGCAAAACTAATCGACCTTTCAACAACACGATGTCCGATAAAAGTTCAAATTCCGACTCGATATCAGAACAACATGTTTATGCAGACCCTTTTTTTGAGGTAAATTTTTGGATTTGTTTTTTCTTACCTTTTTCAGTGGAACTATGCAAAAGGGTGGCGCTAAATACAAAAATTGAAACTATGATCGAATAAAGATTGAATTTTTTTTTTTTCTAATTGCAAAATAAATTGTAGTTTGTTGACGTAAAAATCGTTGGAGAAACAAATAAAAATCGAA
>BSSO01007022.1:0-11365 GCA_030267885.1 Mesembryanthemum crystallinum | reverse complement strand
CTCAAGAAAATTGAGAGTTAATGGGTTTTTTGGGGATTAAACTGATTTTATGTGAATAAATGCAGTAAGGAAAGGCATTTTAGTATCGAAAACAAAGGATAAATTAATTTTTGGTCACCAATGGCGAAGTTTTATACTCATATGCGCTTTTGGTACATTAAAAATACTCATTTGGCACAGTATTTTTTTAAAATACCCAAGTGGCAAAGGGTGTTTATAAAAAATACCCATCTGGTATTTTTGCGAATGCTGATCTAGCTATTTTTCTCTTCTATATTATGCATCTCATCTTCGATAAATGTGTCACAAGATAAAATTTATAATTGATGAAGATACAAATATGTCATATTTATATTACCGCAAATTCTTGTGTGCAACTGTCTAACCGTTAGACGACGTAATATAATGGTGACTTTTCGCAATATATGGGCTATTTTTAACCACTTAAGGGCTACTTTTTATATCTTGCAATAATTTTATAAAATTACCTAAATTGTCAAATTGTAACCCATAAGTGAATAAAAGTAGCCACTAAATTGGGAAAAATTATTCCTTGATTGGGTCAAGTTTATTAAAGTAGCCCCTAAGTCACTAAAAATAACCCCTAAGTTACGAAAAGTAACCCCTTAAATTAGGTCGTCTAACGGTTAGACGGTTGTACAAGAGAGTTACTCTTATATTATTATTAGCTTATTTTATTCAAGATGTAGTTGATGATTTTGAATGTTGTCTAATTGCTTGTTGTTTTATGTGCAATGAATAATAAATCTCAAATAATTTAATTTTAAAGAGGTTACTCTAAGTTTACATAATATATTTGAGATAACCCTTTGAAAACTTAGTTGCATTGGTATATTCTTGATGATGTATTTACCATACATTTAGTTGCCTTGTGAAGTCTTGAACAAATGATACTTTGAAAATGTTTTTTAAACTTTGAATGGACTATACTTCACTAAATTTGTTCAAATACTAACAAGTAGTTGATATGAGTGGTTAACACTCTCATCCCTTAAGTAAGGTTGAGAGTTCAATTCTTATGAACAAAAAAACTATTTGTGGGAGCACTTTACCCCTTCGTATTTCTGAGTCTAATTCGATCAAACATGATTAACTTTGATCCAAAAGATCTGGGAAAATATACAGTATAACTGGATAAAATAAAATTCACTTAAGAAATGATAATTAGTACTCCACTACTATTACTATCTTGGGTCATCCAGGATCCAAGTTGAAGTAGAAAATTGCTTGTAATACTCATTAAATTTAGGTCTAGGTCTAAGCCTAAATTGGATTGATGTAAATACACCTAACTAACTAGCTAAGGATGTGGACAATTATTTACTTTTGTGGCTCTTAAAAGGACAAACTGAAAAGCCATGTGGCAGCAAGGGATTTGCTTGAGTACTTTTCTTTGTTTTTGATTTGGTTGATATAAATGTGGAGTTTTGTCTTTGAGCATTTATCAATAATAACAATAATATAGGACACCAACTACTCCCATTCAAAGTTTGATGTCAGCTTTTGGATACAGCCTGGTGGCTTTGGCTACTACTAATTCACTTGTCCTATCCTTAATTCTTTTAAGCCAATCAAGTTTTGACAACATCACATGCCCTTCAATATCCCCCATTTATTATTTGAACTAAGCCCCCCCATATATAGACATATCATTTGGTTGGAAAGAAGTTATTATTGGGGAAAAGTATATTTTCTATAAAATAAATGACTCCTATAATATCGACAAAATAGACAGAGTAGGTCCGACTAGCATATTGTAAAACCGTCTTTTGTCGGCCCTATGAAAATATGGTTGTATGTATAGTTTTAGTAAGTTCAATTCGGTTCAAATCTTTGTGTGTACCTATGCTTAACCTTAGTTGCTCGCTACAATTATTAGATTTTTACATTTTCCATTGTTATTCCAATACTATCATGACATCAACAACATTTTTCTGCGCTATTATATCATGCATAAATAAATTGAATACGAGTTAGTTGAATTGCGTTCATCACTAATATGTATGCTCACTATTATTTTTTCAAAATGTTGATGTGTGTGTGTGAGAAATTGGACCCCAACCATATTTTTAGAAGGATGCAATGTGTTTGTATCTATACTATATGCTATGTACTATGATTAACATTATAATAATTATTCGTATATATTATCACACAATCTAATTACTAATTAATCCGATCTAATTAATATTTCATAGGTACATCAATTCAGAAGATTATGAAGGAGGGTTTGAGGCATCAGAAGTGGAGCAACTCCTCTCAACAATAGAGTCGAATTTTCAGCAGTGGGCCTCAGCTTTTGCTCCATTAGCAGTGGGAGGAAAAGAGCCTCTATGGATCGAGAAATTCGAGAAAAGCTTAAAGAGAATGAAGCCGGAAGTGGCCATAGCCATTGCTAAGCTCATTTTCCTTGGAGATACTAGACATGTTCTTGAACAAGTTGACACACCATGCACCCTCATATGCACCACCAATGATATTGTTGTCCCTTCATCGGTACCTTATTATATGCAAAAGAAGATGATCAAGATCAAATCGAGGGTGGAGATCATCGACGTCGATGGCCATTTCCCGCAATTGGTCGCTCATGATCAGCTCCTTGATGTACTTGGTAGGGTTTTGGGTTCTTGAAGCTATTATATATATGAGGGGCTTAATTAGAGCATGGAAAGTTATTGTTTAGTGTATGTATGTGCTTAATTTCCTCTCTTAGCTAGTGCATGGGAATGACATAAAATGAAGGGCAAAAGAGGAAAAGACAATAATATGGGTGGTGAAAGTAAGAGCTGATTTTGTTCTTATATTTGCTGAGGTGAAGTAGATAATTAGAGAAATTAGGATTTAGTGGTTTGTTGGGTTTGCAAGTTTTTGGTTCGAAATGAACTTACATGATGATGTTTCCTCATGTTGGAGAAGAAACATGCATGTCTATGGTGTATATGTTTGGTTAAAGGCTTAAAGCAAAGGTGGTGTTGTGTTCGGAAACTATTTGGGGTCTTCAGTTTTTGAATGGTGTTAAGTAGCTTATGGTTATGGATTGCCATAAACCCATGGCTCTAAGGAATTTAGAGTCACTTAAGCATGATCTTGTGTTTGATGTTTTTAAATGGGAAAATAAGAATTTTTTTTGAGAACTTTCCGTTCGTAATAACATGCAATTTAGGTAAAATCTAATTATATAACATCAGCGTCAGTTTTCAATCAAAAAGTGATTTTTATAACCACAAGGTAACTTTTGAAAATTACTATGAGTAGCTTGGCTTATAATAATTGCTGAGTTTTTTTTTTCAGGATATTTATAAGTTACCAATCAATAATAACCAACTGATTTTACTAAACACCTCTACAAACAACCATTACCACCAGGTGGTCAAAGCAACTAATACAACCAGTCAACATCTAATGACCAACAACCAACCAATATTACCAGCTATTTGGTAAATCGGGCTTATAATGATAATTGAAGACTGGAGAGTAATATGGAACATAACATAAACAACCTAAAATTGATTATGGCTTGTGGTTAGCCATTTTCAATGAGGTAGTCAGGTAAAATTGAGACTTGTTTAAAAGAGAAAGCAAGTGATGAAGACAAAAGCATCGCCCTACATTCCAAAAAGTTGAGCATAGGCAATTTTTTTTTTTGTGGACTAACTCTAGTCTTCTCACTTTAGTGATTGGACTAATTTAGCTCAGTATCAGGACCTGCAAAATGGACACGGATCACACAACCCTCATCTTCCTTGGCCCAAAACTATTGATCCATTGGGCTACCCTCCAATATTTAATACTACTACTCCACGAGTAGTAAAATGTTTTTTTTTTTTTTTTTTTTTCAATCTATGATGAACACATTAATTGGAAAACTTATTTTTAATTGGAATTAAGCTGTAGAAACATACAAATACTCAACTTTGAAAGTTTGCTAATTACAAAGATATCTATATTCTGTCGAAAAATGGGATGAATCTAGATCTTTCTTAGCCGTGAATGAGATGTTGGTCACCCGACTTACAATACTATCCATCCAAGAGCTCCCTAATTTATGCATTGAAATAGTAAAACTTACTAAGAGTGGAAATTGTCATATTGTTTAGAAACTACTACTCCATCCAAAAAAAAAAAAATATTTTCCTCCAATAAAAATGATGGCTCTTGATAGAAAACTCATATTTATTAGCTTTGAACGTTTATTAATATAATACCCATTAATTAAAATATTATCCACTACTATCTATAATGCAATTATTTGCTGAGATGGTACTTAATTCAATTTTATTTTTTTTAAGCAAATACAATTCATCCTTCGACCCATGGGCTTGTATTTTTTATATTTATTTTTTTGTTTTGTTAACTTTGCCTTCATTTGGAAAAAGGTAACTTGGTCGCCAAGACAGAAATAGAAAACCCAGCCCATAGTTTTCTAGCATCCCCTAGAACCTTCTCTCAGTCATATCCACAAAAACATCCCCACTCACCAATTCAGGCAAGAACCTTCCAGACCCTCTCTCTCCTATATATACCCTCCCTTCTCTTCCTCCCCTCATCAACATCCATCAAATCTCTATTTCCTCCATTTTCACTCCCTCAAATCAATCTCTCTCCTAAAATCCAATTTTCTCTCTCTACAAAACTCAATTCGATCTCAAACACACTTAGAACGATGCCGACCCGACCTCAAGGCCCGATCAGGCAAGACTGGGACCCGGTGGTGCTCCACAAATCCCGCCCCAAAGCGCAAGACCTTCGCGACCCGAAGGCGGTGAACCAGGCTTTAAGGTCGGGAATCGCGGTGGAGACGGTGAAGAAGGCGGTGGCGGGAGCCAACAAGAAGGCGGCGACGCCGGTGGTGAACGCTAGGAAGCTCGACGAGGAGACGGAGCCGGCGGCGCTGGCGAAGGTCCCCGGCGAGGTGAGGCACAAGATCCAGAAGGCGAGGATCGAGAAGAAGATGAGCCAGGCTGAGCTTGCGAAGCAGATCAATGAGCGGCCTCAGGTGGTTCAGGAGTATGAGAATGGGAAGGCGGTGCCGAACCAGATGGTGCTTGGGAAGATGGAGCGGGTTCTTGGGGTTAAGCTCAGGGGAAAGATTGGGAAATGAATTTAGTGATCGTTTTTGTTTGTTTTTGATTGTGGGTTTGGATTTGTGTTGTGGAGTTTTACGATTTTAGATGGTCGCCCAATGCGTTAATGCTGTTGTGGTGGTGTGATAAATGTGATGAAGAGGGTTAGTTTGTGCATATATGGATGATTTTCACTCGTTGTATCTGGATTTTATGGCTTTTGATCTTATTTGGTTGTCTCGTGTTTTTTGTTCTCTTCATTTGGCCTAAGCGGAAATGTTGAACACAATGTAAAATTTTTAATAATCACAAATCTGTTTTTAATAATTACTGTACCTCTCAAATCTTCATGAAATGGTAAATTTCTCCTAACAATTAATTATAACAGGAGTAAAAAGTAGTAATATCTACATGAATCTGCCAATGTAAATAAAATTCAACTTTTTAGAACCCTTTTTGCAAACCCACATTGTAAGAAGCCATAGCCCACAAAGACAAGCTCAAAAGCATATACTCACAACAAAGAAAATGAAAAAGTAGAAAGAGAAGAACAAACTCCCCTCAAACAAAACAACGTACATCTCACACAAAAGCCTTCCTAGTACTTAATAAACCCGTTTACAGCCAAGGGGAATTGTAGAGAGGAGTCACAACAGACTTGGTCTGAGTGTACATGTAGAGGGCATCTAGCCCGTGTTCCCTCCCAAATCCGCTCATCTTGTATCCGCCAAATGGAGCATCAAAATCGAACCCAAAGTAGCAGTTGATCCAAATAGTACCTGCACGAATCGATCGCGAAACTGTATTGGCAGTGTCTATGTTCTTGGTCACTATCCCCGCAGCCAATCCATATCTTGTGGCATTCGCTCTTTCTATCGCTTCTTCTATGGTCCTGTGATTTCACACACAACAAAATCTCCTATGTTGAGTGCATCAAAATTTCGATGGTGAATGAAAAATACATTTCTATAACAAATTGGACAAAACCTCAAGTGGGGCATTTCGAGTACTATATGAATAGATTAACATCAGATCTTGTCTAACACTCTTTTCCCCGTTTACACATTCTGATAGTTTGTTTTATTTTTATTTAGCTCAACACGTTAAAGCCGTCTATATATGTAATCTGCAAAATATGGGAATGATGTATTGGAGAGGATATCACCCATAATGTTAATAATTGATACTCAACAAAACTCACTTGAACTTCATTAGGGACATCACAGGACCAAATATTTCATCCCTTGCTATTTCCATATCGTCCTACAAATTGAATGAGAGTAGAATTTAGCAACTCGATTCCGGCTAATAGAATGCAAAATTTTAATAATGTCTCGGTCATTTTAAACAGGGCAGCCAAATTACCTTGACATCAGAAAATATAGTGGGAGCAATGTAATATCCCGTTTCACCACAACGCTCACCACCAGCAAGCAAATCTGCACCTTCTTCTTTGCCTTTCTTAATGTATGAAAGTACTTTCTCAAACTGCGTCTTGTCAACCTACGTAATAATCAAACTCATTGTTTGCTCTTAATCATTGTAATAAAACAGCTACACAATATTAGCTGGTGCAAAACCAATTACCTGAGGTCCTTGTTGAACATTAGGATCAAATGGGTCCCCAACAACCCAAGATTTAGCTTTCTCTGCTATCTTCTTTGCAACCTCATCGTAAATCCCCTCTTGAACAAGAATGCGAGAGCTTGCTACACAGATTTCTCCCTTTAAAATCGAACATGACAACAACGTCATTACATGAAAAGGTCATGTATTAGCAAATAACATGATACACATAAGCTATAAATGAATGCGATGAAGTGAACTGAATGGCTGGAATTGAATGAAATGAACTAGACCTTATTAGTTGTACCTTATTATGGAGGCAGCCTAGAAGAGCAAGATCAACAGCGACATCAACATCAGCATCGTCGAAAATTACAAGGGGAGATTTTCCTCCAAGTTCAAGAGAGACGGGTTTCAAATTGCTTGTTGCAGCTGATTGCATAATGAGGCGTCCTACTTCTGTAGATCCGGTAAAACTAACCTGCAAATGGTTGCAAATGAGTACCTAATTGAAGCTAACTAGCCCATAATTGTTCTGGCTTTATTCTTCTATTTCTTTTGTTATAAAGGTGTATCAGGTCGATAAGAATCAAATCCTTCACTTTAAGCTAAGGGACAAATTAAATATACTTAATTCCTTAATATAATCACCGGGAAATCTCGCCTTTTTATTATTATAATTGTACTTGTACTATACTACATCATGAGACTGAGAGAACCTTAAAGAAAGAAAATATGTAGCAATGAAGGTACCTTGTCAATGTCCATATGAGAGGCTATTGCAGCACCAGCAGTTGGTCCATACCCAGTAACAACATTTAGCACACCATCAGGTACTCCAGCCTGTTTAGCGCTCCAAAAGAAAATAAATAAATTGAAAGTTGATAGAACTCATTATTTGATTGATTATCACTTAATTAATTAAGCAAAATATTTAATTGTGCATATTATACATTGATTAGAAGAGTTTGACCAAAGGAATATCATAAATCCAATTGACCTTTTTGATGAAACACTATCACCATGACTTTAATCATACTCCTTAATAGTATACCTTTCTCCCACAACAACTTAATTATCTACTTTGAGCATTGTTTTCCTTATCTTCTTTTCTTCTTATTATATGTGAAAAGTCAACTCGAACAACCATTATGAAGAGTTCAAAAATTTAACGACATAAGTACATTATAACCCTGTATTTTAATATGATGCTCATATGACGTACCAGCTTGGATAGATGAGCATAGAAGAGAGCAGAGAGAGGGGTTTGCTCAGCCGGCTTGACCACCATGGTGCAACCAGCGGCCAGGGCCGGAGCTACCTTTATAAAGAACATGGTGGTGGGGTAGTTCCACGGGATGATGTGGGCCGCCACCCCTATAGGCTCACGCAGGGTGTACCCCTGCATGGCACGAGACATCTTTAGCGTCTCGCCGTGGATTTTGTCCGCTGCTCCTGCGTAGTACCGTAAGCAGTGGGCTGCTCCTGGGATGTCAAGCACCTTGCCCAACCCGAACAACTTTCCTGCATCCATTGTATCCAACGCTGCTAATTCCTCCACATGTTCCTCAATCAAGTCTGCGAATTTCAACATCACCCTTGCTCTTTCCTGATTATCATGACACAATTTAAAATTAGCAAGAAACCACCTTCTTTTTTTTTTTTTTTTAATTTTAATGATTGGTTCCCATTTAATAATTGCTGTAATCTGTATATAGACTACCCATAATAATTTTTACTCGAGAATTAGATTTTGAGTAAAAGCTACCACTTGAATTTGGGAGCTTGTTCTTTTTCTCTCATCTATCAAACAAGATTTAAAGCAACAGATACAGCTACCGCTATAAATTTTGCCAAACATAGCCATAGTCCAATCTCCCCTTTTTTTTTTCATTTTTCTTTTTGGATGTTCTTCATGTAAAGTAAAGGATTCATAAAACTAATAATAGGAGTGCCAACATAAATTTCAAAATAGAACAGAGTGAATAGGTCGTGGGTTGTATTTCCCATTGGATTTTTTCCCTCTTCATTTTTCCCCATCACTCAATCTTTCTCTCAAATAATAGGTCTGTCAATGTCCCTTGGTCCCCTTCTGTATCCCTCTTTATTTGATCCATTGTAATGTTGAAGTTACATCCTAATAAATAAGATGAAGAAGACCATTCTAATCCATTATATTAATACGAAAATATACTATTACTCGTCATTTCAATATTAAGAGGCAATTCAACTTGAAGAGAATAAAACTGAATTTATATACTCTAACTAACTTTGAGAGGGACATTTCATATGTATTATTATGCATACAGCGATACAGAGAGAACATATAGTCAATAAACTTGATGATAAAATAATTGGTCCCTTATCAACTTGATCTTGCTTGATTGAATAATTCAATGACTATAAGTGTTATGTTGGTATAGAGTATATTCCTTTTCATTTCTAGGTTTATGTTTTTTTCCAAATCCTTAAAGAACAGTACCTTATCAATTACATTTTTAATATCTTTAAAATTACTTAGTGGTATATCACTCGCGGCAAGTTCCCATCTCAATTACGCTTCAATTGAAAATTTCAGTCCAATTTTTTAAAAGGAAAAGGTAAAAGAACAATAGCTCAGAATAACACCCTTAGCTAAAGAGTCCAAGAAGATTGCGTACGTATTTGCAATTACACTACTAGGACGAGCATTGGGTGAGTAGTGCAATGACGCATTCTCCACTCATTCTCAATAATGGAGCGAGATGAAACTAAAATAATAGTATGTTCTTTTCAATTTATTTTGATTAAATTAAACTAATTAAAATAAAAAATGGCTCAATAAGTTGAGGAGAACAGGTTCATGATACTTACATAACCAGACATTCGAGGCCAAGGGCCATGATCGAAGGCTTCACGGGCGGCCTTGACGGCCAAATCAATATCATCTTTATCTCCTTCCGCCACACTTGCTATTACTTCCCCATTTCTTGGATCTATTGTCTCGAATGTTTTTCCTACATAATTATTTATGAAAAAATTAAGATCATGACTTGAATTGCTATTTACTACTGTAGTAGTCTATAATGAAAGATATCAATTTTTGAATGATACAAATTAGAAACAACATGTATGAGTAGTTAACATCACGAGTCTTCAGTATATGTCTAATCTCCTCCCTGGCATTACTAGTGATTATTTCACCTTCAATCTATTATTGTTTTGTACGGTGTGGTTAGGTGGGATCTAAAGATGTCCCCTAGGAAGTAAATTTTTCATTGTTGAAAGAAAAAAGAAAATGATATTGATGAAATTAAATAAACATATTAAGTCATATTGCAAAAATCATATATTTATATGATTACTTAACTCGATAGTATGAAAGGTAATTTAATAAGACTATATTTTTAGATTCAACTATATTTTCAATTTACGGTTAGTTTTCCTACTCTGAGCTCAAACAGTTTATACTATTTCTTACTTTTATGCATCAATTGCAATTTTTATGTGATTCTTATTTTGATAAGTTACAAAGCTTTTAACTTGAGGTATCTTGTTAGCTAGTATTTAATTAGGAGTATATCATATCAACTTTGAACTTTTTTTTTTTTTTTTTTAAAAACCATACATGATGTGACTTATCAACTATTTTATCGGCTAATTATAGCATCAGTACTAATATATATGTTCATAGCTTTTGGTAGTTCTCAAAATTGGCATCTAAAGTTACCATGTAATTATTAATTCCGTGCCAAAAGAGTAATAAAAGTTTGAATACTATATGCTCCTATATATACATACATATGCATTAATTGAAGAAGTTACAGTAGGACCATCTAACTATTTTTCTTAAAAGTATTGCACTTACATCCAAGGATTTATAAGCATAAAGCGTTGTGATTTGATGAGCATGTATGTGATTGAAATCCATATGGTAAATTAGTCCACAAAGAAACTATCAGGAAAGCGCCACTTGATCATAGAGGGTGCTTGAAAGTATATTATTAAGACAGTGTCATGATACTTATCTGAGATGTCCGTACTTTCTAAGACAATATTCGAAAAGCGAACTATTCAGGAAGATATATATACGAAGTAACTAACCTGAAACAGCATCCACAAACTGTCCATTGATGAAGAGCTTTGTAAACTTGATCTCTGGGATAGTGATGGACTTTGAGCTTCCATTAGATAGATCACCCATTTTATTTTCTCTCTCCTTTCTCTCTAGCCTCTATTTCTCCTTCTGGCCGGACTTCTTCTGTGATGTAAAGTTCTCCTTGGTTTATAATTCTATATGTATTGAGAAATAATGCAAATTGCAGGCAACAAAATAATTAAAATTTGTGACATGGTTTGCATAACAATGGCCGTGACACTGACAACTCATCTATCTATATATATGTATATGATATATTACTACAGAGTACATAGTCCATACCCAACAAGTAGACCTGTCAAATTTCGACCCGACCCGGAAATCTGACCCGAATTCGACCCAAATTTTAGGGTTCTGACACAGATTTCATGACCCGAAATCCGATTTGACCCGAACCCGATTGACCCGGATATTTTAGGGTCAAACCCGACCAGTTTATGGGTCGACCCGTTTGACCCAAAATTTTAAATTATTGCTCATACTATGACAAAAATATGGAATAAACTGCTCTAAAATCCATAGTTTATAATTGTGTTAGATTTTTTATTAGTGTCTGACAAAGGTTATAGTATCATTA
>BSSO01007021.1:0-11365 GCA_030267885.1 Mesembryanthemum crystallinum | reverse complement strand
CTAATCCAATTCCCAGGCATGATAATTCCACATACATACTAATATGAATGAGAGAAAACGAGCGAATTCTGTTTTCACAAAATGGAACCATCTCCAAGCTGAAAGTCTACATGTCATTTTTGCAATTTACTAGTTCTAATTCAGCTCAGATGAGCACAGTTTAGTTAAAATGACATAGCATTTTATCACCTCAATCCCACAAATGCTACCATATCATAAGGTGAATCAGACAACAATCTACCAAGTTCATCCAGATTTAACCTAAATATAAGCAGGGAGAAAAGTATCAGAAACAGCAAATTTATACTCATAGGAAAACGGAAAATCATCCTAGTAAAAGTAGAAAGTAAGATTTACATTAAATGAACAAAATTAACATGAAGTATATGAAAATTAACATCTGCAACACCAAAACTCATAATACAAGTGTGCAACAATGACTCTGCTCGATACATAGCATCAAAGCATACAAAACCATACATTCTCCCTGAAGCTCTATGATCAAATAGAGTTTTGGGGTGAAAGCTAAAGGGCTAAACATAGCGAACGTCTCCCTCGGTTTCTTGATGACGGCCCCACCTGTTCCTATCCTTGATCGAAACCAAGCTCTCCTTATAAACAAAAACTTTCGAAAACCAGGGATCACTTGGAACCACGAGATCTTTTGTTTCTTGTGTTTTGGGATCACACACGACTAGATGAGTATCTGAATATCGTATTATAAACTTATTTATCTTCCAATAACCAATTAGATCCCTAGCATCATAAAGAAGCCTTATGGTGGATTTCTTGGTCCATAGCCCCTCATTAAGCGTCCATATGTCAAACAGCTTCTCATCCTCATGAACACTCAGAAAAGCAAGAGAATCATCGTAAATTCCAAGCTTCTTATGTGCTGGTTGATCAAAATTTGGTACATTTATCTCTTCAAATGTATCAGTACTCATGTCAAAACATATGATCACATAATAATATATTTCTTGTCTGTGTGTTACTAGCCAGTAATAGCATCCATTCACGTAAGTGTTACACACAGTACTATCCACCAAGCGATAATCTTCAGCCAAATCGCCACAATACTTCCAAGCATCGGTTCTTAGTGAGTAAACAAAAACCGATGGAGGATGCAAGATTTCACTCACGTCATGATCATCAACATCATCGTCTGAGTAAATTTCATCATAATCCTTTATAACAACCACCTTGTAGTCATCTGTCAATGGGTCATACCCAAAACCCGAGACTTGACTACAAGGAGAAGTCAAATGTGATGGAAAATCAGGCTTAGTGATAATCGTGGGTAAACATTTGAACTCGTTGAGTGCAGGGTTCCACAAAGCATACTCAGGAGGATTAGAATAACCGAAGCATAGATTATATAATCCATCACAAGGACCGTAGATAAATGGAGCATACTTGGGCATTTCATATAGTAGTTCTTGTGCCAGAATTCGAGGTGTTTCAGTTTGATCCACCAACAACGCAGACACCACAATGTCATCAGGACATAGAAAACATTGAGCAAGGAGACAATTACTATCACTGGTTTTATAGTAATTCATGAGATGTCTCAATATGAAATTGGGACTAGAAATTATAGCATACCATAATTTGCACACACTTTTGAACTGTAATAGCGCTTTCACAGGCAGCCAAGACAAAATCTCAATTATCAAATTTTCATTGAGGAAATCCTTACACTTGATTTCTATTACAGTGGACTTCTCCCTTTCATTTTGGATTCTGAAAGAGAAAAAAAGAAAAAACACCAATGTTAAGCACAGTATATTCAGTTGTAATCTCTTTCAGAAGTCACAATACTAAACTTAATATCCTATTTTCCCATTTAACCAATATATTAGTCATTACACCTGACAGAATCGATGGGTGTAATGCTCAGGAAATGGTAATGAAATCTACCTTCGATTCAATTTAAAGAAATAAAAAATTAAAAAATGATCATGAAAACTTGAAGATCATGATCATGATATGATAAAAGTCTGACCTTTCTTTTAAGATGCGAAATAAAGGGCTGTCAAGATCTGATCTAGTGTAACGTTGTAAAGACAGCGCCATTTCTGCACCTAACATCAAAGATTAAATCAACACACAATGTAAACCAGCAAATGCAAAAACACCCAAAAACTAAAAAGAAATTGGGGACTAAGATCAACAATATAATCTGACTGGGAAAATGTTGCAATATGTTCAAATGCATAATCAATCAAAAGGGTGAGGTAAGAAGTGTATGTGAGGTTTACCTCGAAGCTCCAATGGAGGAAAGACAGCACAAGAATATCAGAGAGGAATGCAGACCAGCAGAGCTTTGGATTACCAAAGGGAGAAAAGGTTTGTTGACCCAGTTGAATCTCAAAGCTTTGTTACTTCTATATTGAACTTCATGCTATCCTCGTTGACTTAGTGATATTTTAGTATGTCGTGCACATTACTTGGTTTACAGGTTTATTATTGCATACAATTAGGTGCGTTCATTTCAATTAAAAGTGACTGAACTAAATTGAATAATAATATTATTAGAGAAAGTCCTACAACATTTGCCTTAAATACAAGTGGAATGAGCAATGAAGGACATTCGATGATCGAATGATAAAACACTTGTTCTTTTTTGTCAGTTATGTCCAGCACAATTGCAATAAGAGAGACAGAGTAATAATACTACTCTACTAGTAGTAGTTAGGATATTGGAGCACGTTTTGAAGGATATTGATTTGGTTAGAGTTGTGGCAGTAGACACGATTATTTTGTTTACACCTCGTTGTATGTATTTTTTTCCTAGATGTTTTGCACACTTGGGTTACTTCTTCAGGAAACCGAAATGGATGATCATAATGTTTAGCGATTTTCTGTTCATGTCTATTGATCAACTGTTTATAGAAGAATGTATAATTCTGTATGCCTGCGAACTATTATTGTGATTTCTGATGTTGCAGATGTAAACTTTCATACCTGTTGTATTATGGCTTTGGCTTTGAGATGTGGGGGAACATGTCTTTGCTTTTGGGTATTTTCATTAATGTTCTAATATCGTCGTTTAATTACATAATTTGAAATCTGAGAACTGAATTCTTGCTCTTCTTGCGAGTGAGTTATAATTCTGCATTCATTCTGGCTGTTGAATCATATAGTCGGTATAAGACGATGGAGCCGACAGAAGAATGTAACAGCAACTGTGCAGTGGTTCCCCGCGGCCTCGCCCTGCGAACAGGTGTGCTAAAATGGAACGTGGACGGATACTCAACTAGAAAACCCAGGAGAGCTGGAAATGGAGGCATACTACGTGATGAATATGGAGTAAGCATGTACAATTTTTCAACATATGTGGATGTGAAAGACTCCAATCAAGCTGAGTTTTTAGCAATTGTTTTTGCTCCTGAGACGACCCTTCAAAGCGATATCTACAGAAGATAAAAAAATCATTGTAGAGTCAGTCTCGAGGAATGCAAATTATCATGGATTAACAAGGAGGATCGAGTGCACAATGGATCTTCGTTTCCTTTAGAATAAGCTCAACAATGTACTGCACATATTGAAGTATGTTCAATTTTAGCACCAATATCGCGAGGCAAAGGAAATACTGTAGCAGATGTTTGAGCAAGGGAGGGGGCATGGAATGGAGCATATATAAGTACCGGAGAAACCAGCATATATTCGATACTCTCAACAATTGTAATTACTAAATGATATAAAGCAAAGCAATGGAGAATTCGCAATGTTTCATCACAATTCACAACCACTGTAACTGGCAATTGTCTTTTCTTCCCCATCCTCATCAGAAGACAACTCAAATGGATCATTTTCGATATGCAGTAACATCTATAATGCAATTAGTAGCAACTTAACAATAAATAACCACATTGTGACAAGAACTCGAAGATGCGACACAAAGCTTTCTAGCCGAATGAACAAGCAGTCAAAGTTGGATACAGACTAAAGAAAGAAAAAATTGTTCAGTTGTTTGCAAAATTGCAAGCAAATCAATAGCTTCTCAGAACATCAGGTCTAATCCAATTCCCTGGAATGATAATTCCACATTTATACACAAATGAATGAGAGAAAAGAGCAAATTCTATTTTTACAAAATGGAACCATCTTTAAGTTAAAATTCTAAGGTTTTTGTTCATTTCATTGTGCACGTCATTTTTGCAATTTACTTTTTCTCTCACATATTAGTATCCATTCAGTTCTAATTCACTTCAGATGAGCACCGTTTAGTTAAAATGATGTAGCATTTTGTCAACACAGTCCCCCACAAAAGCCCAACATATTAAAACAGCGAGAACTGCTGCCATATCATAAGGTGAATCAGACAACAATCCAGCAATTTCATCCAGATTTAACTAAAATATAAGCAGGGAGAGAAGTATAAGAAACAACAAATTCACACTCGTAGGAAAAAGGAAAATCATCATAGTGAAAGTAGAAAGTCAGATTTACATTAGATGAACAATATTAACATGAAGTATAAGAAAATTAACATCTGCAATACCAAAACTCATAATACAAGTGTGCAACAACGACTCTGCTCGATACATAGCAACAAAGCATTCGAAACTATACATTTTCCTAGATATGTGTAGGTCATATAGATCGTAACGCTATATATGTACAATCTTATTCTTCAATCGATAGAATTTGGCTGAAAGCAAATAAGCAATATCAGAGAACATTCTAGATAGAATAACGTAACATCCTACACGGAGTTTCCCGATTCAAAATAAAATCCAACAAGATATATAACTTAACAAGTAAACAAGGATTGTGGTACGATCTTACATACATATATGATAGGTATCTAGTAGCATACATAACTAAAGATAACAAGATCGGGGATATAACAATATTGTACAAACTCCCCACTTTATTGAATGAAACTAGAAATTAAAATGCAGACTTGGGTATTATAAGCCCATCTCATAATATAGGTACATTATCACACTAATTAATAATTATAACATAGGTTAATTGGTGGACAAGTCTTATTTAATTTTAAGCCCATCCAATTATAATTTTTTGATAGAACCATCCAATCCAATTATATTAAGACTGCAGATATTAGAGACCCCAATGCATCAGCATTAGTTGCCAATTTATTGTCAAGATTACACAAGAGCGCTATGCAACTTGTTAATTCTGCTACTGTTTTGGCTTCCCAATTGTCATACTGGTCGCATTTAAACGGTTCATCAAAGGTGTCACCCTTGGTGTCTTTAATTTTTTTGGAGGCTTTTTGCCACTTTTGCTCTAAGCAAATGGTGCGGCCATCAGCCTTGAAATTTGGCACAGACACGATCTGGTTCTCTATGTAAGAGAACCGTGCAGCCTCACAAACCATTTGAATCGCGACTAGAAGAAACGTAGCCTGATTCGTTTCATCCAAAGTGTTGCTCCTCTTTATCAAACCATTTAGCTTACTAAATATCAATTCGATTCCTTCTCTTCCCTTTTTAGCTTTGATTTCAAGTGAAGCATAATCAAACTTGTAGGGGATTTCTTTAAACTCGACTACGTTTTTCCCTTCGCAAAGCCTACAACGTTTGCCTTGTTTGTTTTCACACGGATGTGTCAAACCTCTAAACGAATGGTAAAGACATTTAGTACCAACCATCTCACTATAGCCCACCAAGTATAAGCTACTTACTTCCAGAGATAATGTGATGGTTTTGCCAGGTTCGTTAGACTCGAGCACCACCAAGACATAGCTTGGAGGAGTTTTTTCCTTTGGCAACATTCCTACTCCATGATATTTTTGCGTAGAACCCGTCAGTACCATACGACGCAGAGAATCAATGAACACATTGTAACCACTAGGACTCTTCATAGCATCTCCCACATTCCAGGTTAAAGTGTCACCAGCGCCATCTCCTACGTCCGAGTTGATTAAAGTTGCGCATACCCATATCATCACCATAACCAGACCCTTCATGTTGATGATGTATGTTTCTGAAAAAGAAAAGGGACCACTAGGTCATTTTCATACTACTGTAGAACTTGAGACCTAATCTGATCATGGTAGTTTGTCAATGATGAATGAATATTTCTCATTCTCCAAAAAAGTTAGTACTCCCTCCATCCCTTAAAAATTTGAGCGGTTGGACTTTAAAGGTCAAATGTTAGAGATAGATATGGAAAATATATATCTATCTCTAACATCAAAGTTCATGAGCTTTGACAATTATTTTGTGAAAAAGTTTAATAATATATATAAAGTAAAAATATAATTTTTTGATTCATCTTAATTTGTATTTTTAAAATATCATTTTGTTACAAGTTTTCAATTTATATAATTGTAATTATCGATAGTACAGTAAAATATTACCTTGAATACTACGCAAATAATCAGTTTTTAAGGGACGGAGGGTGTAATAATTTTTGACTAACAAATATGAAAATGGGCACCACACTACTTTGGGAAAATGGCATTGGTGGCATGGGCTTTTTCTTCTTTATTTTTTTTTTGTTTTTTTTTTTTGTCATTTTCTCTTGGGTCATGAATGCGATATCTTTTTCTTTATTTCAAGGGAGGCGCAAAGACCAATACAACACTCATTGGAGGATTTAGATGGGGGTATGTGATCCACCCATTTTTTGGAAAGTTATAAATAATTATAAAAAAATTTACATTCTCCATAGTGGCCCCTCTGATTTTTTTTTGGGTCGACCCATTTATTTTCAGAATAATTAATTACGTACAATAAAGAATAAGAAAACTGAAGTTGTGACCTAATATATCTAGGGACTCAATTTTTACCACTAAGAGAAGACTCTCATTGAACCTTTTTTTTTTTTTGTTGCTTTTTAGTCTCCTTGTCATTTAATTTCTATTCCATCGTTCATCCTTTAGGTTTTTTGTATTATTTTTTTTCCTTTTGATGATTATGCTATTATATGGATGAATTTTGTTTTAATTTTCTTTTCTCTCTTTAAACCCATTACAGTTCGAAGACCTTTAAACCACAAATATCACCCTCCACTTAGAAATGGAGGGTAATGAGACTCGAACCCCTAACCTCTTGATTGGAAGTGAGAGAGCTTATCAACCAAACTCTCCACTTTAGCTCTTTGTTTTAAGTTGTTTGTTATACCGTGATCAATTTTTTTATAGTGTTAGCATATCATTATTGTATGGACTGAGAGTATTTAACCAGTTGCCAATCATACTGTATTTATCATGCCTTGATATCAATTAAACAAAAACTAGTTTGTACCCCGTGCGATGCACGGATTAGAATTGTGATAAGTTGATTGTTGTAATATCATTATCGCATTTTTCTTTTTCTTTCTTTTTTTATGAGTTCATTTGTATAACATTTTTTTTCCTTTAAATTTTATGTGTTTGTTCGTTGTAATGTGAAATTTTGCATCACATAATGAATGCGTTAAAATTTGAAAATTCACTCACATTTATAATCTTATCTAATCAGGCGTGAGTGAAAACAAAAAGCATGCCTATTAGAAGTGGATTTTTTGCCTATTAGAATTGGTAATCCACTTTAGTGTTTAATTAACTTATAAGTTTAGATGTCCTTCTAGGGAAAAAAAAAAAAAAAAACTAGATGAGCTATTTTTCTATTAGAACTACAATTGCTTACCAAGTGAATTTGATAGGTCTCCGTTTATTTTACTTTGAACGTTTTTTGATATAACATTATTAAAAATTGAATGAAAATGAGTTAAATAAAGATATTTAATGTCATATCATAAATAGTTTTTGGAGTTCGAATCTTCTTAACTATGATTTTTTTTTTTTAATTGAGAAGATGAATGTGGTGTTTACATGGCAATGCATGTGACACGTCAACGTATATGTGGCGGTACTAAGCGCTGACATGGCATGCTGACGTGTCGAGCTCTGGCTGAATCGTTGTGTTTTAAACTAATTATATAGATATAGATTTTACATACCAAAAACATAAAATCATATTCTTGTATATATGAACACAAAGAATCAATTTTTTTTTCCTTTTTCCCCAAATGCTAGAGCATCCCTTACCATGAGAATATGAGAGCAGATCTCAAGCCGTTGATTTTGCGATCTAGCCAACATTCATAATCGCACAAAAAAAATAATAATAATAATAAAATAAAATAAAATTGTGCAATTTGGATTGTTGGATTGCAAGAACAATGAGCCAAATCTGGTCTCATACTCTTACCATAAGCATTTATCTCATATCAACCTGACCAATAAGGAAGCATACTCAATGAATCATAATCTTAAAGCTTCACACTTATAAAAACGGACAAAGTTAGTGCGTGGATTTGTACTACTAAATACACAAGGGAGAAAACACATTAATAGGAATTTTCTCATTTTTCAGTGTAGTGTTTATGTATTTTATTCCATATCCCATGCATATACATGGGTAAAATAGTACCACAGTTAGTTGTCGAATAAAATTACTATTCATTTTCCCATGCATATAAAAAGGAAATATGTCAATTTTACTAAACAAATAATTCACAAAGCACCATCGTAATCCTTTCGAGTATAGATTGTATTGCTGGTGATTTCTGTAGTAGCCAAACTTTTAGTTAACGAATAAAATCCCCCTTCTGATCTAAAAATATAATACTCCCTCCGTTCCAATAAAATCTTTACGTTTTGAATTTTTAATAGTAAAAATAATATTTTTGGATTCATCTTAAAAAATATTTTCAAAATATCAAATTTTTATAATTTTTCGAGTTTATATAAGTACAATTATTGATGGTCAAAGTGTCCTCTCGAAGACCGTATAAAATCTCAACGTAAAAATTTTTAAAGAACGGAGGTAGTAATACTTATGTATAATATTTAATATATTCATATAAATACTTTCGATCATAAAGACTATGCTTATGCTATAATAAAAAAATGCTTTCTGTCACATGAACCAAACACATCAAAATTGACCATTATTCTTCCACTGTAATTAATATCGGTGTTTAAACTGATACTTTTTATCATTGAAACTAATACATTTTGCATTCAAACTATTACTGTTGATATTGAAAGAAATCATTTTTTATACTAATACTTTTACCACTGTAAATGAGACATTTGGTAGTATAACTGATACTTTTAGTATACAAAGTAATACTCGTTTTCATTCAAACTAATACAATATCCCAAAAAAAAAGAAAGAAAATCCCCACTAATGTGTCAAATGATATGGCACCAAGGTTTTTTTCATTTTTTTTCTCTCACTTGCCCAAATCAGAGAAGCAAAAGTAAAAAAAGGTACTCCAATACGGCAATACAGAGGAGCACTACAGAGGGGATTTTGTGTTTTGTAGCACTAATTGATTGAACCCAAACATAACCCCCATTTCTCCACTCTCTCTTATTCTCTCTCTTCAAAACCCCCATTAATTTGCCCATCCCAAAGCTTCATCACCCTCAATTACTCAACCCAGATATGGAATTCAATGTCATGCTTAGCTCTCTCTCCAACCAATCAACGGGCCTGACATCATCCTCCTCCAAACCCGAGAATGGTTCTCTCCGGCCCGTACCATCGTCGCCCTCTCCTCTTCGCACACCACCAACCTCGTCTTCTCTTCTGCCGCCCACTTCACCGCCAAGCACCACCACGACAGCCAATCCAACTCGTGATGACCCACTTGCCGCCTCTAGTGGCCAGGTGATTGTTGGTGTGGAGAGAGGGAAGATAGGGAGAAGAGAACGGGAGGAGAGAGAAAATGATGGCCCATCAATTGTGTTGTGCGTGTGACCTGAGTGTTCAAACACTTGCTTTTGACGGTAATATTTCAAATTTTCAAATACTTAAGTTGCTGACGTGACACCCGTCGCTTGCGAGGGGTCCTTCGCCTGCGAGTGTTTGTGTTTAGGGAATACAAAATATTAAGGGAATTTCACTTAATGCTTTGTTTCCTATTATTATTGTTAAAATATTATTTTCCAATAAATATGAATAATGAAAATAATATGGGTTATTATTAGTTTCAAGTATAGTGAGTTAATGCGTTATATTAAATTGTTCCAATGTAAAGAAGTCAACAGATTTATATTGAGAACTTCATTTTTAATGGGTTGATGTTAGTTTCAAGTTATAGTGAGTTAATGATAGTCAATGTTTTAAAAGAGTTAACATATTATTATTGGATAGTCCCAAAATAGTAATATGGCAATCACAAGCTTTTTAGGGCAGCCCAAAGTAGAAAAATTGACAATATTTAAGGGACGGAGGGGGTAATTATGAATAAATATATTTTGCATAGATTTGGCCCATCATATACGAATAAAATTATAAAGAATGGCTTATACACTATTTAGATAGACTACTTATTCTTCTAATTAGTATGACTTCTTAGTTAACTTCTTCACCTACGAGGTTACAAGGTGTAACTCTCTCTGATTTTTTTATCATTATAAAGACTAAACTCATGCAAATTTATGCCAACAATCAAACATAAACTATAAAATTCACCACTCACTTCAAAATATAATCTTTTTAACCAACCACTGGTTGTTCCGTAATGTGACGTTTATAAAATGAAATAGTTAGTGGAAAGTTTTGTTTGTAACCATTTAATTTATCACATGAAAATGATTTTTGCTTAGCACATATCGGCGCATTATGATTAACTGCACAAAAATGCTTTTCCTTCTTTTTTTTTTCCCCCCTCTCCAACACTACATGATCATGCTTTTTCAAAACAAACAATAATTTTCATTTGTTTTTGTGTTGTTATACAATGAAATCTACACTTTACAAAAAGTACACGATAATATTTACTGCCGCCATAGAAATACCTACAATTGCATCGACTATATCATATAATCATCCATTGGTTATCACATAACACTAACGCATACATATTATTAAATACATAGCATCATTCACAGCCACCTTTCACATCATGAAGCACTACAACATTTTTCGTCGCCACTAAAGTAGCGATAACTTCGTTGAAATAGCGACAATTATTTCAACCATATCATAAAATCACTAACTCTCAAAATTTTTAATAAACTCATCATGAATAATACATACAAGAATGTTTATTATTTGACATGTTACGTCTCACTAAGAAAAATTAAGAACAACTTTCAAATTATAGAGTGTCATACATGTACATATAAACATTACAAAGTCAAATGACAAGTAACACACGAGAAAAATGCAACGCACGACAACATTTACCGCGACCATTAAAGTAGCAAGAATGTTCGCACCAACAAAAAAAAAGAACTAACGACAGTATATTGCTAAAATAGCAATAATTATTTTAAACATATCATGAACTCACTAAGTCCCCACAATTTAAGTAGACTCGTGACTCATTATATATGTAACTCTTTACTGATTGACACGTAGCATCCAACGGAGATAAACTAAAT
>BSSO01007020.1:0-11366 GCA_030267885.1 Mesembryanthemum crystallinum | reverse complement strand
AATTCTCACAGAGTTTTCATGATATCAACCAATCGCACCCTAAATGGGAATTAATTCAAAAGTTTGGGTAACCTAAATGGGAATAGGTAATTGTCAGGGACCCTTTTAATTATTACCCCTAATGTTAGGTACTCTCTTTGAAATTTTTCCTAAAATTAATGTCATTTTATAAAATTGAGAATCAGTTGTAAAAATTCAATTTTAAATCGCGAAAGAATACCCTAAATTGCAGAAAACACCTATGAATTGATTAGCCTGACGATTAAATAGGTAGGAGAGTTTAAAGTTCGGTCCGGAGCGGAAAACCAAACTGGACCAACTGAATATTTCGAGTTTCTGTCTGTGCCGGACCAATTAAATCCGATTTTGGTGCATAGCTAAAAAGATCAGTCCATTTTCTGTTCTAACTAGATCCAATCTGGTATGATTTGATGCATTTTACAGTCCGCCTGAAATTTTGTTATCTTTTTCATTTAAAGAAAAATTCCTGTCCGATCTATAGGTCCAAAGGGTTTAAAAAACCCAATTTAGCCCGGTCCGATCTTAGACCGTTAAACACCAAATAATTGTACTCAAGAATTTGCACATTTCCTTTCTACCAAATTTTTTTTTTTTTTTTTATATCAAAAAGGGTAATTATGGTCAAATCAATTTAACCGCACCTTCAGTTTAAACTTCCCACTCTAGTGGCAAGTGGCATAGCCCAACGCTAAAGCGAAACAGAGATGAGCAGCAGAGTTTGCTCTCCCTCCCTCTCTCTGCTTAAACCCGCTTTTAATTTTGCCGAAAATTTCTCCCCCAAATTTATTTCCCTCTCTTTTGTAACCTACCCAGAAAAGAAAGTCAAAAAGAATCAAAAAGGAAAAAATCCCCTAAACTAAAGTTTGCAGTTTTTACTCACCAAATTTCTTGGTTTTTTTTTTTTTTTTTTTTTTTTTTTTTTTTTCCTGTTGGGCATTTTGTTGGTTAAATGGTGTGCATGCAAAGTATGAGCAGTTATGGCGTCTATGAAAGCTGCCTCGTTAGATAATTTGCAGCACAAATTGAAATTCCATCCACCAAGGAATTTGATGATGATTTCTGGGTCTGGGTTAGGAATTGGGACTGCTTCTTTCATCTTGGTCACTTTGATGATTTTGGTTACCAACAGATTTTCATCATCTTCTTCTTCTTCTCTGTTCTTCAGGTTTCCCAATTCTTCTCTTGTTTCTTGGTCTTTCTATCTCCCAAACACAGCCTTGTCTTCCATTTCTGCCAAAAACAATGCAACCCATTTGGGAAATTTCACTCATAGAACTGGGAATGGGGTGACTCAGAACAAAACCCATTTTGCAAATCCTGATTTGGTGGTGAAAAATGTGAGTTTCCATAGTCAGGAAGGAAGGATTGTTGCTAATGGTGAGGCTAATTATTCAACAAATTTATCAGGGCACTTTGAAAATGGGACAGAACTTGCAAAAGGGTTTTATGGTGATGATGGTGGTGGTGGTTTTATGTCAAGGGAGTGTGACATATTTGATGGGAGATGGGTGAGAGATGATACATTGCCACATTACCCACCTGGTTCTTGCCCTTATATTGATACAGATTTTAATTGTCACCTTAATGGGAGGCTTGATACAGGGTTTTATAGATGGAATTGGCAGCCAAAAGAGTGCAAAATTCCCAGGTAACATAATGCATTAATGCTTTCTAGATCAACATTTGTGCTTTAATTTTCATTCTAAGTTTTGTTGAGATTAGGGCTATTTATTGTAGAAATATAATGCTTTATCTTGCTCTCTCTGTTTCAAATTTCCTAGTAGTTGCCTAGAGAGGGTATGTGTAATGTTTTAGGGACTATTTAGTGGTTGGTAGAATTTAAGTTAAAGTTATTTTTGGTAATTTCATTAATATTTGCTGTAATTAGATGATACTCCAAAGGGATGAATATGATAAGCTGATATGATTGACTATTATATCCTTTTCCTAGAAGTATAGCTTATAATGGCCCCATTTGGAAGGCTTATGCATCATATTTGTGTTCTAAGGGCAATTTGAAGTCAAGTGTTTGAGCTTTCTGAGAGGCCTCATAGTCATGTTCTATTAGGGCTTCATTAGAGAAGGGCCTGGGCTGATGGTGTTAATAATGAATTGCACAAAAGAGAGAAGTTACATAACCACTTTTGTATAAGGATGTTTACTGTTTACCTCTTCCTCTATTTTGGTGAAAGTTGTGGCTCGATGAAAGTTGAACTTCAGCTTGTTTAATTTGTCAAACTTCTTCGTTGATACATTGTAGAGGCTTATTAAGTTTCATTGTTTGCTGATGTGAATGTTAGACTGAATGCCACTGATTTCCTAAAGAGATTGAGAGGACAAAAGCTAGTTTTTGTGGGCGATTCATTGAACCGGAACATGTGGGAGTCTCTTGTTTGCATTCTTCGTCATAGCATCAAACACAAGAAAAGAGTGTACGAGATTTCTGGGAAGAGGGAATTCAAAAAGGAGGGAATGTATGCCTTCAGATTTGAGGCAAGCTCTTCGCCATTTTCATTCTAGAAAGAGTCTCATTATCCCTCTTTAGCACTGTATAAAATCCACGTATCTAATGTCAATTGTCATGGCTCTTATATGCAGGACTATAACTGTTCTATAGACTACGTGAGGGCACCATTTTTGGTCAAGGAATCCACATTTCATGGCAAAAATGGGTCGTTTGCAACTTTAAGGCTTGATTTAATGGATGAAACAACTAAAATGTATCGTGATGCACATATTCTAGTCTTTAACACAGGACACTGGTGGACTCACGAGAAAACCTCCAGAGGGTGAGACTGCAATTTCTGTGCTTTCATGCTTTGCTATGGAACTAAATAGCTCGGCGGATAGATATGGACTTGTGAATTGTCATGAAAATCCAAACTGATTGGAAAGTTTCTGTATATTATCCATTATGCAGAGAAGACTATTATCAAGAGGGTAGCTACGTGCATCCTAGACTCGAGGCGCTTCAAGCTTACAAGAAGGCCCTCACTACTTGGGGCAGATGGGTCGATAGGCATGTTAACAGAAACAAAACTCTGGTTTTCTTCAGGGGATATTCTGAAACCCATTTCAGGTGCAAAAGAAACGGCCATCTGCTTGTGTTTCACTCTTTGTATCATCTGGTGTTTTACTGAGTTTTTCTTCAGATGTGGATAATTCGATATACTAACCACTCAGGGTTATTCATTGGATATATTTGATCTTTCTTAATGAGGTTTAGTTTTGCATTTTTTATAATGGTGTAGCACTTGTAATTTACTGATAGAGTATAAGTTATTAGCAATAGTCTCGAGACCCTGAAAATAATTGCTCCGATTTTTCTGATGAATTCATCAATCTGCTAGGATGCTAAAACTGATGCAATTAGTTTTTGATGCAGAGGCGGCCAGTGGAATTCAGGAGGGCAATGTCATAAAGAAACTGAGCCTATCTTCAACAAGACTTACTTAGGGAACTACCCCTTGAAAATGAGAGCTCTTGAGCACGTTTTGGGGAAAATGAAAACCCATGTTGTGTACTTAAACATAAGCAAGCTTACAGAGTACAGAAAAGATGCTCACCCTTCGATTTACAGAAAGTCATACAAGACAGCCAAAGAGCTGAGTGAGGCCGAGGAAACTCAAGATTGCAGCCATTGGTGCTTGCCTGGTGTGCCAGATATATGGAATGAGCTGCTTTACGCGTCTCTCTTGAAAGTTGGTTGGGGATCTCCAATTCCAAGGCAATGAGCTTGGAATATAATAGAGGCATCTTCTCATGTAAGTCTGATACAGTGATAGGATTGTTCCACCGATTCTCAAGCTTCATATCTCTGTTTGAGAATAATTAGGTGTTCGAGTTCCAGTGTATGCTAGTTGAGTAAATGTAAATTGTCATACAACAGGTACCTATGTTTCGCTGGCTTTTTTCAAATATACACGAATTTTGTACCATGTACATGTTATTTTAGTTGAACCCAACATGAGGCTTTCCTCGGTTATCTCAATTGCTGCAATTCTTTTCTACTACTGCAGATTTTGTACAATGTACATGTTTGTTTAGTTGAGCAAGGGTTCTTATTGTTAATGTGTTTATGTTGCTACGCCACCATGTATCATTATCGGCTCCTTGACTCCCGTAGCCTCCGGTTTGGGGTTCTAAGGAGTCTTAAACTCTTTCATTATCGGCTCCTTGACTCCCGTAGCCTCCGGTTTGGGGTTCTAAGGAATCTTAAACTCTTAACTCTAAACTCGACTATATATAGGCTTTTTGCAGACTGTTCCTAAGCCTTAGCTATCAGCAGCGGCCTCAAACCCTGAAAAGGAAAACTCTTACGATTCATCTTGAGGAAAGGAAAACTCTTACGATTCATCTAGATCACTGATGATGTGATCTATAACTACTTATTTTTGGGATGAGGGTTGTTTACTCTAAATCTCCTCAATTTCCCTTGGAATCCTTTCTGGACATCCTAAAATATCTTCTTCTGAAGTTCATGAGACCCTACGAGCTTCACCTTTACAGTTCATGGTTCCATGCAAATCTTCCAAACATCTCATGATTTCTAGGTACTTGTTAATGCCTCCCAAGATTTTCAGAAATTCAACTTCAAAGGTGTGTTATACCGGCCATTATATTTGGACATGTTCGATCGTTCCCGTTCCTCTATTGTGACATGTCTTAATAGTGTATTATTATGTCAGACGTTAGGCTAATAATCCTGTAATGGTATATAAATATGCGTGTGCAGATCGAATTACAGGGATTAGCGCCTCAATAATAATTAAGTACTTCTAATTACCCTTGCAAGCTGAGGATGTGGTGGCACATAATATGGTTTAGGCCCCTGATACAAGAGTTTTATTTTACATTACACAAAAACAACATAGAGGAAATTAAAACTGCTGCTTTTCTTTATTTAACTACTTTTAGTTGCTTTCAAGCCCAAATACTATTATGTAGTACTTGGGTACTTGAGCAACAAAGCTTTCCATCATCAAAGTGACGGATCTAAGAGCAGCAGTTACTTGATTTGGTGCCGAAACAACAGTACAGTTTCAGTTCTCCATTTTTCTGTTGCGTACACACCGTGGAATGGGCAGGTTGAGCTTACAGTAGTAACCTGAGCAGCAGTTCCTTGACTGAATGCAAACGCTCCCTCCAGCTAAACACTGGAGCCGCGGTTTAACTTCTTCTATTGCCTCGGCCACTAGCTCCTTTGCTGGGAAGATCTGTGCTTCCTCATTTATGAATATGATCGATACTTTTGGTTACACCTCCACCGATTCTTGTTGAGTGAAAATGATCTCGGCTCCATCTTCGTTCACCATTCTCTTTATTACACACCGTGGAGTGGGTATCTCGAGATTGCAAAAGTGAGGTGGGCAGCAGTTCCTTGACTTAATGCAAATGCCCCCTCCAGGTATACATTGGAGCGATTCGCATTCGCTTCTTCTAAGGCCACCACCTCTCTTAGCCATACAGGTACCATGACCCTCGCTCAGTTGGTCCTGCAAACATGGATTCGTTCATATTCAAATGTAAATGTAACCCTTGCTATATACTTATCTATGAGTCATATATGATGAGAATGAAGATGGTGTCAAACTAAACTACAACTTTAGTAAGTACAATGTGAAACAAATGTACTTTCATAAGAATAGTGTTCTTTCTTTCTATCAAAAAAAAAAAANAAAAAAAAAAAAAAAAGATTAGTGTTTAAATCTCATGTAGTATGCACATGCATGATGCATGCATGGTTGATTAATTGTTAAGGCGGCACTATTCGGATAACACTGAACTGAATTGAATACATAGTTATATTGAGTGAAAAAGTAAGTTGTAAAACTGAACTAAACTGAACTGAATTGAATGAATTATCATTAAACTGAACTGAATTGAATGAATTATCATTAAACTGAACTGAATTGAATGAATTATCATAACGGCAAAATGTTCGGGCTAAAGATTGACTAATACTCCCTCCGTTCTTTAAAAATCTTGACGGGTTGACTGTGCACGTGGATTAAGAAAAATAAAATCTTGACAGGTTGACTGTGCACGTGGATTAAGAAAAATTGGGGTGTGCTTTGACTTCTAAATATGCCCCTCTGCAGAAAGAGAGAGTCACATGGGAGGGATAGGTGGGTAAGAATAAAAGAGGGGTAGATGGATAATTATACTTTAAACTTTTCCATTTTAGGCCATGTAAAGATTTTAGGAAAACACCCAAAATAGCCGATGTAAAATTTTTTAAAGAACGAATGGAGTAATTGAGGGGCATGGAAAAGCAATGTGAACCTAAACCAGTGAGCAAAAGCAGTTGAAAATTGACCACAATGAGGTAGTTGAATGAGAGCCTCGCCATGACTAACAACCTATTGGATATGAAATGTCTTAGTGAAAGTAGTATAGGATTGAGGAATTGCTTACGTCAGGGCACCAAATTTTCCTAATAAAAATTGCACTCCATATGATGCATTAATAAAGAGTCTAATATTATTATCATCCAATTCATAACATTTATATAAAAGTATCAAATAATCATGGATATATATAGTCAAAGTTATCATCATTTTCCATATGAGCGGCTATAATAGTAAACTCATGTATTTCCGTATGATAGTACAAACGACGACGTTCTTCTATGGATGCCCATCCCTTCAACTATTCCATCTCACGCTTGATCCATTACTTGTTTCCGATCATCAGCGTACAAATCAGAATCCACTTTTCCTTGTACTACTTCATGCTCCATAATTTGTATAAGCGAATAAAATTATGTAACGTAAAAGTTGTTGTAATAATATCCAATTGATACCTATCTTCCATTTTTGGCATATTTTTCAATATTTTCCATGTATTTTTCAATATGCCAAATGCTCTTTCAATTGAGGTACATATAGTGAAGAATGCGAATAGTTACAATTCTCAAAGAAGGGTTGTACTTCACATATTACTCCCTCCGTCCCACTACTACGTTTCCAAACCAACAAAATTTTTGTCCCACCATTACCTTTCTAAACCAAATAATCCCCCATATCATCCCTAAATTACCCCTCCACTAACTAAAAAATACAATAAAAAACTCTTTTTTCTCTCTCCAATCACTCTCTCTCAACTCACCCTCTCTCCAATCAGTCTCTCTCTTCTAATTTTATATATCTCTCAAAACCAATTATTATATTATCTCTATTTCACAAGGGCAAAAATGGCTAAAATTTTCCTCCTAAATTCTTGTGCCAATTTTGAATTTTGGTTTGGAAACGTAATAGCGGAACGGAGGGATTATTATTATTATTATTATTATTATTATTATTATTATTATTATTATTATTATTATTATTATCAGGTCGTTCAACTCAATTCAAATACTTTCATTGGAAGTTTTTTCCATACCCTCTCCTTGATTGTTGCAAAAACCGCTCCTTTAGTCCTCCCTGTTACAGTAGGCATCCCAAGATACTTCTCATGCTTTGATACAATTTTCATATTCAGCATGGCCCTTAACTCCTCTCTCGTATTTGCGTCAACCCCCTTACTAAAAGACACCTCCGACTTATCATAATTAATTTTTTGCCCGGAAGCCCTCTCGTATTTGCCTAGTATGTTGGCAATTTCTTGGCATTCCCGTCGGTTGACTCTTGTAAAAAGGAGACTGTCGTCAGCAAAAAACAAATGAGAGACTACCGGCCCTTGCTTACTAGCTTTAACACCGTGTATGAATTTCTCATCCATTGCTTTTTGGAGAAGACCTGAAAAAGCATCTGCCACAAGGATAAAGAGATACGGTGATATAGGATCCCCTTGGCGGAGGCCCCGTTGGGGGACAATAGATCCGCGAGGATACCCATTCACAATAAAGGAGTACGTAACATTACTAATACAGGCCATCACCAAGCTAATCCATCGAGAATCAAACCCCATTCTAAGAAGCAGTTGCTCAAGAAAAATCCACTCAACTCGGTCATATGCCTTACTCATATCGAGCTTAATTGCCATGGAACCCTTCACCCGAGGTCTTGTTTTCATGCTATGAAAAAGCTCCATAGCAATAAGGGCATTATCAGTTATTAATCGACCTGGGACAAAAGCACTTTGATTTTCTGAAACAATATAAGGCAAAAAAGTCTTCAGTCTATTAGAGATGGCCTTTGAGAGAATTTTGTAAATGACGTTACAAAGGCTAATAGGTCTAAACTCTGAAACACGAGTAGGCGATTTAACTTTGGGGATGAGAGCCACAGTAGTCTTATTGATAGAAGCTAGGCTAGTATGGCCCTGTATGATCGAGTTTAGGTAGCTTACTACATCATCACCAACAATGTGCCAAAACCTTTGAAAGAAGACAGCGTGTAACCCATCGGGACCTGGCGCTTTCGTAGGTTGCATTTGAGATAAAGCTGCAAGTAATTCTTCATGGCTGTAAGGCTTTGTGAGAACATCATTCATCTCTTGTGTGACACATTTTTGCACCCCTGCCAATGCTTCATCAAGGTGATCAGGTGCACTAGTAGAAAAGAGGTCAGAATAAAAAGCGTTTACTATCTCTGCCATATCATTGTCCTCCTCCCTCCAAACTCCATCTTCATCAAAAAGGCCTTGGATGTGGTTCCTTCTCCGACGTTGTGATGCTTTGCGGTGGAAATAAGAGGTATTACGATCGCCATCTCTTACCTCGTTAATTCTCGACCGAATATGCCAATAAGATTCTTGCTGTTGACGCAAGCCGTCTAGTTCTGCCTCCAGTTTATTATACATGTCAATAGCTTCCTGTGATGAAACCCCTTTGTTGAGCTGCTCCAACTTTCTTTCAGACTCCTTAACCTGCTCAGCGATATTACCAAAACGGTTGCGGTTCCATGAAGTAAGCTTGCTGGCACATGCTTGAATTTTGTCCAGGGGACTACCTCCTGGAACACTACCCCATGCATCCTTTACTACTGTTTCCACATCGTCTTCATCGAGCCAAAAAGTCTCAAATTTAAAGCCTCTCTTGCCCTTTCCTCTATGAAGTCGCTTTGCTGTTGTATCGAGAAAAATAGGGCTATGATCAGATTTTTGTCTTGGGATATTTCGAACCCATGCCAAAGGATAGTTATGCTCCCAAGCAGCATTACAGAGGTAGCGGTCAAGCCTCTCGCGAATACGATTTTCAATCTTTTGGCCTCGCTCCCAAGTAAACCATTGCCCCTCACAACCCAAATCACGTAGAGAGCAAATAGCTAAGGTGTCACGGAAAGCATCCATAAGTCCTTGGTCACGTAAAGGGCCCCCCTCTTTCTCATTTGTAGTCAAAATTTCGTTAAAATCCCCTCCAAGAAGAGTAGGAAGTGAAGACTCGACACATAGTTCACGAATAAGATCCCACGTCTTCTGCTTATTTTGCTTCTCAGGCCATCCATAAACTCCAATAAAACGCCAAACTCCATGGACTCCATCACTGACCTCACCAGCAATATGGTTGTTTGTATAAGACTTCAACTGAAAATCACAATCATTCCTCCAAAGAATACAAAGACCACCTGAGTTGCCTCTGCTACTCACAGCAAAAGCATTATCAAATCCCAATTTCCACTTCAGACGCTCCATGTCCTTTCTAGCCAACATTGTTTCGGACAGAAAAACGATGTCGGGGCTGAGAGAATCGCTCCAATTACGGAGCGTTCGAACTGCTCGGGGGCTGCCACACCCCCGGCAGTTCCAACAAAGGAGCCTCATTGCAATTAGCGGGGCTGCTTCTTAGCAACCTCCGCCATTCCATGTAGTTTTGTGTCAAGTTCACCATCATTGACAGCCTTTGCGTAATCAGACTTTCGCTTGACTGTGCTAGCATGTGGAGAATGTACTTCAAGGTAATCTAGTTGCATTTCCCCAGGATTACGGGAAGCTCCTCCTTGTGCAATTTCCTTCGTGGACCCTTCATCTGAGCCACTTTCAAAATTTAGCTTTGTCTTTGTTCTTCGCCCACAACCGCCTGCCCTCAGTTCAACAAATAGCTTGTTTTCAGCCTTAACATTTTCATTCTCCCTTCGGCGAATTTTCAGAGGAGATGCTCTTAACCAGCTACCATACTGGTAAGCTGATAGTGGCATGTCTTCGTCATATGCTGCACACTCTTTGTCGACATGTCCCAATTTGCCACATATGTAACAAAGTTCAGGGAGCTTTACATATTTCAAGTCGAACCACCGGGTCTCGCCACCTAGCTTTAGTTGAATACCTCTTCTCAAAGGTTTTGTGATATCAAGTTCAACTCTGAATTTAATCGAGCGTGAAAGACGAGATGGGTCTGAGTCGTCGAAATCAATGAATTTGCCCAATCTTGATGCTATGAACTGCGCCATTGTTTGGGTCCTCTTCAGTATTGGCAGATTGTAACATTTTACCCAGAAGCATGCTGTATCAAAATTAATATCAGAAGGCTTCTCGTTTCCTGTGATATCCTTCAACAACAGAAGGTGGTCATCAAAAGCCCATGGCCCATCATCAAGTACACGAATCTTATCAGACATGGCAAAAAACTGAAAAGCAAATAAATTTTTCTCGAGCTCTCTAACTACCAGGCCCTTTGAAGGTCGCCATATATTCCGCATGGTACTTTTTAGGGCTTCCGGGTTAAAGTTGTTCGAAGTAAAAAGCTTCCCTACCAGGCATAGGGATACCTGATTTCTCATGTCTTTATCAACCTCATCAGGGCAATCAATTACTTCCTCCTCATCCCCGGTCAATTTCATCTTTTGCCACTCCTCCTCAAGTACTTCCATGGTGGTGCACCATACGTCGGAAAATGAGACAGGTAGTGGTATCAAAAGCACAAGGGATTGACAACAGGGAGAAAACCAAAGAATCCACGAAGGATCGAGACTAGAGCGGGTAGATCGACACACAATCCCCACAAGTTTTCACCTGGGGTTAGGGTTTCCTCATAGAGGCACTAGGGTCGGCTCTCTAGAGTCTTTCTTTGACTTAAATGAGCAACTAGTTGATTTCAAACGATCACCCACTTTTTGAAATGAACAAAATATCTATATCTATATAATAATTAGTTTAAAACACATCAATTGAATATGGCGCTGACACATGTACTGCCACGTAGACGTTGACGTGTCACTTGCATTGCCATGTAATCATCACATTTATCTTCTCAATTTTAAGAGGTCAAAAAAAAAAAAAAACTTAGCTAAGATTTGAACTCCTAACCTTTGGGTTTTAAGCATAACACTTTACCAACTACTCTACCATTAATATGTGCTATTTTTATCTAAACTATTTATCATATGACATTAAGTATCTACATGTTCTTTAATTTTACGTACAAAAAACGTTCAAAATAAAATAAAATATGACCTATCAAATTC
>BSSO01007019.1:0-10000 GCA_030267885.1 Mesembryanthemum crystallinum | reverse complement strand
GGGTTGTTGACTGACGGTGTTAAATATTGCTGCGAAATGTCTATTTTGCCCCTATAATAACTGAGTGAAGCCCCTCTCTTATAATTTTTCCTCCAATTTTGCTTCCTCTTACCACTTTTCCTCTCATCAGTGATTTTTTTTCCTTCTCTTTATTTCAATTTGATGAACTTGGTTCTCCTTCTTGAATTCTCTCTGTATGTTATTATCTCTTCAAAAGCTTATTTATCCACTCATTTGTCATTGTCGTATGATACAATATCAGGCCGAAGGCAAGTTTTCTTCCCCCTTTCTTATACTCTTCAAATTAGGGTTCTTCATGATTTTGATAATGGGTTTTTCATTTTCTGTCTTCTCTGGTCTGAATTGGCTAAAACCCATCTTCATCACCTTTAAGAGAACCCATATAGCCCAAAGTTTTCACTTCCATACTATCCAAGCACTTGAATCATCATGCAATTCCCCAAAGGAGTTAATGGCATATATTATTATTTGAGATAATTTTCGACCAAATAGATAACAATAAGCCAAATCAAAGCAACCCCAGAAACAAAGTCAGGATATTTGTTGAAAAAAATCACCAATTGTGAGCATAATTGATTTGATGTTAATTTTGTCGAAAACTTCACCCAATCGATCGGTAATTTCGACCGCAAAAGAGGGTAAGAGAAAGAATAAAGAGAGATGAGCCCATGAAAATGGAGAGAGAGAGAAGGGATTTAATAAAGGTTTTGCAAGTGAGAGAATCTGCTGGGGCTGAAATTTGATTAGAATGGAAATTAGAGGAGAGAGAGAAATAGCTAATTTTTAAAGAGATTTAGAGGGGTTTTAGAGGCTATTTTGTGGTATTTGAAGAGTAGGAAGATGGGAAAGACAAGTTGAGAAAGGTTCCATTGTTGGAGGGAGATAAAGGGAGAGCAGAGAAAGACATAGAGAGGAGAGAGATAATGTGAATGATGTACAGAGAATTGTGAGAGAAGCTTGAAGGTTAACTGTTAAAAATGGTTGAGCTGGGTAAATAAAGAGGAAAGAGGAATGGGAAGGGCAGCATGTGAGAGGGGGTCGGAAATTGAGGGCAAAATAGGCAGCTCATATCAGTAAGTGCACAAAATTAACACCGTCACTTGAAAATCTGTCAAGTGGTACTCTTTTACAATATTTTGTCAAAGTAAAGGTAGTTTTTCGCAAAAAATAATATAAAAGATAGTTTCCCGTAAAAACCTACAAATTTAAGGTAGTTCTCGGCAAAAATTCCTAAAAATAAATAAAAAATAAATATATAAGAAAAGGTAAAAGATGAGTCAACATACCAATCTCTCTTGATTTAAATTCTAAAAAAAAAAATAAAAAAAAAATTGAGGTCGATTCCCTTTACCAAATCAATTAGTGATCCATTTTGTGATCCATTATTTTGTCACATTGTTGAGACAGATTAATCCCCTATCTTATAAATCAAAGAACAATACATCATCATATATCACCTCTTCACTGCATTTTCTTCTTAACACACTACTATTCAATTCTCCATCAAGGAAACCAAGTACCTATTGATAAAGGTGGTGTAATGGAAAAGAATGGATAACAAGGACTGATGATTCAAAACTTGTCTAATTCCATATCAATCTTCCTGCCTTCAATTTGGTAATTATTTGTAGATAAATAATTGATTGGGACTCAAACCATCAGTTTAAACTTTTGGTTGAGATGGTTCCTTCACATGGTATTAGAGCTTGAGTGACCAAGAGTTCTTGAGTTCAAATCTTGGCAACAAGCTTTTTGGTTGAGATGGTCCCTTCGTAATAATGAGGACAATAGTAGGCAAGGGCAACAACAAGAATTCAAGTTTTTCTTTTTGAAACAACTTCGGTAAACCAATGGCAATACAGAGGGTTTGTTCTCTTCAACTAAACAAAATTTAACAGAACTAACTAAATTGAGTCGAACTAAGAAACTTAGCTTAATTTTTTTTCCCCCCAAAACTAGATCTTTAGTCCTTTATAACTTGTGAAAACATTTTCAATATCGTACTCATTTGAAAGTATACCTTGCGATCTTTCCCACGATACGTGTATCATCGTGAATTTACATTGGAATAAAACTATATATATATGTAAGTGACACGCTCCTACATAACTCAGTGAATTGAATTGGACTTTACAGCACAAAACTGAATTAGACTTGAGTGAATTGAAAACAATGTGGAGTAGAATAGAGCCTTAATTTGAATGATCAATAACACAAAATTGGATTACATTTAGTAAGTATGAATTTACTTCTTGCCAGAACCACCACCACCACCTCTAAGAGACTGCCAAAAAACAGGCCAATTCTTCTGAGCCTCATTCCATCCCAAGAGAGAACCCTCTCTCATAGGATCCCAACTGGAGGACACAATCCCATAACTGACCCCTAAAAGGGCAGACCCAAAGAAGAAGAAGGACACAATGAAGGGCACCCAAGTGGGCACATCAATCTTAAGCCCAACTTTCAAGTAATAGAAAAAGGGGAAGAATGCCAACCCTGTGAACAAAGGGACCCCTACTGATATTGCCATCCTGTTCATCATCCTGTTTGTCACCACTTCTGGGATTATCCCTTCCTCTTCTTCATCCTCGCCTTCGCCTTCGTCTTCATCATCGTTATCGTCTTCGTTATCGCTGTCGTTGTAGTTCTTGGGTTTCTTGCTCTTGTTGGAGTTCCTTTTTGGGGCACCAAACCCCTTTGGGCTCCTCAAGGTGGCATGGAGGTGGGTGGGTTTTGAAGAGAGAGAAAGGGTCTTGAGGTGTTTTTTTAGAGAGAGAAAGTGGGTTTGGGAAGTGGGTTTGATGGGTGATGGTGATTTTGGGCAGATTAATGGGGGAGCCCTTTGGATGGAGCAAGACTCCATGGCTCTAAAGCTCTGCTTTTTCCTCTGTTCTTTGTTCTGAAATGGGTGGTAGTTGTGGTGGGAAAGAGCTTATCTCATCTCATATTGTATCCTACAAGTTTACTGAAATACCCCTCTCAAGTGCATTTTAGTAAATGGTTTTGGGAAGGGTATATTAGGCATTCACTATTTATGTTCATGATGTAAATCAGATTATTTGGCAATTGATCAAGAAAATTTATCTGAAATTTTGTAATGATTCACAAAAATTTACAATATTGCTAAGAAAAAGAATCTTTATAATATCAAACCCCTAAAAAACTCTCTAGGTCTGCTCTTGGTTTTTTTTAACATCCTAAATTCTTATGTAGATTCAAAAAATTTGTGACTTAGGCTGAATGTAGTTGAGAGGAAAATATTTGTTATATGGAAATTAATTTAATTAGTTCACTCCAACAACAACAAAAAAGATAAATATTAGTACTAGGTTTNTTTTTTTTTTTTTTTTTTGGTGCAAAGATAAATTACAAGAGTTAATAAGCGCCCATTAATAGTGATTAAACATATACTCTGATACTTCTAGACTTTTTTGGCCAGCTTTAGGCTAATTAACCTTATGATTAACGTCCAACTGCCATTTTAGAAAACCAAAATGTACAACTTACTCCACACAAGTCATCACCGAGTAAAATGAATGAACACAGATGAGATATTTACATATTCCTATTGGTAACATGACCAAATATTTACCATGTCTGAGGTTTCACATTTATATGTACAAGGTAACACTGAGACATAAACTGATAGACAGACATATACTTATCAATACCAACAGGTGTCTACAATTGCATTTTGGAGAAGAGGTCATCGAGAGCGACATACAACGGCTCTGCAGCCTTTGGTTTATCCACTGTCCCAAGCAATATATCAGCAGCTGTGAGATATGGATCGCCATAGAACTTTAGATTTGTATCTATCCTCGTCGTAACAACATTCCCTTCTAAAGATACACCCACAAATGCCCCTGCAAGATCCAACCAAACACATTGCTCTGAGATAAAGTTACAGACTGATGTCCTAAGAAGAATGCTGAGTTTTGGAGTGGAATTGACTAGATTCAACGATTTTTTCAAGTATTTTGGCATGAAATTGACCGACAGAGTAATTATCAACAGCTAAAGATAGAGTTCAATGGTTTTTGCAATTCCTCTCGTGGAACTATATGAAATTTAGTTTGCAACCTAACACACTTGGTATTGACATGCTGGAAAGCCTGGAATCATGTGTTTCAAATTACTATAAGAGATCAATTTAATCACTACTTTAAGGAAGGAAATAGAAAATCTACTGGAAGAAATTGAGGCACAACAAATTTGTGATGGGTCTTTCCAATCGAAAGCTTCTGAACGGCTAAAACTTAAACCAATTTTGTTCCCGACAAAGCAAATTAAACTAAAACAACTACTACTAGACAGATACTATCTGCTTTGACATGATCACTGAGAAAGCATACGAATCCGTACCTTTGCTACAACTATAAGAGTAGCATACGCCAGATCCTCTATCCCCAGCTCGAAGATCTGCTTCAAGCACTCTCCCAACTGGGCCAGCTGCAGCGCTGCAGCCAGCCCCAAGAGAAAAATGCATGCGACTACAGAATGTCTTAACAGCTTTAGAATCATGAAGCACAATTATGAAGTCGGTGAGCTCACCCCCAATCTGTAGACGACAAGTAGATTTTAAGATCATCTCTAACAGAAGATTGCAAGGAACATATATAAAATCAAAATATACTAGCATTAGTGAACAGTATCACTAATCTTTACAACTTTCTCTAACTTGCAGCATATACACCCAGCCTCAGCAGCACTACTACAGTCATTCGCAAACCTTAATTTTACCCAAGTCAAACAACCATTTAGGATTATTATCAAAACCTACCTTTCTAATAGGTCGATTTACAATTAAAAATAGAAACCTTTGTAACAGATCACCTTCTAGAATATTTTTTTATTCCGTAATCACTTATTGGACATAAATAAATTACCTAAATTGACCTTCCACTGACCATCATTTGATCCATGATTAATCAGAGGAGGTGGTTGCCTACCACCATTTAGCCACTGATTAACCAAATGGTCATCAATGTAGATCCCGAGATGGTTATTTGAAAAAATCTATTTAAGATGATTAGCTGATTTCTTACAAAACAAATTAAAATGCATGCCAACCGCCCAACTCTAGGCAGCGAACATGTGTAATTTGGTTTCATACACAGAGCATATTCGGAGATAATAGACATAATTTCAGGTCCTGCTTTGTCCAGTCTCCTTGGTAAAGGCAAATCAAGGCTGTTTAAAGAGCAGTTAATCAAGTTTGCTTGCGCAGTTTTAAAAATAAAATTATGCGCAATACAGAGTATGTAATGCATAATGGTATAAGTATCATTCAATGTGACTCCATGCCTGACACATGCATAATAACACATCTAGCATTGCTAATATGAAATGAGACGTCAAACACACAATCACACTTGACAACCAAACAGCATTGACTTCTACAAGAAAATGTTAAAGTCTACAGAACTGACAGGGAAATGTGTGGAAAACTAGCTATCTACCTCTCCTTAATCATAGCTTACACTGATGACATGCATATCTTAAAATAAGAAATCTTACTTCAGTATGATGCAAGATTAGCATTCAATCACATAACCAAACATAAAGATACGGTAACTGGTCTCACCTGCGCACCCCATCCCAGACCAACTGAGGCAATAGCTGATGGAGCAGACCATGTCCCATCCATCCTTCGAGCGACAACTAAACCAGTACCCATCTTGTAAGCAACAACGGCCCCAACTTTAGCAACAGTTAAAATTGCCAGGCCTCTAGCTCCTTTAAGAACAGCTGAAGGTATAGATCTTTCAGGATTCAACCTTGCAACCTGCCAAATTTGCATGATCACAACTCAATCAAAACATAACGCTGCATAATTACAGTTCTTCTTAGAAATCAAACTGCAGCAACAAGAAGAATTGAATATAAAAGAACACGCAGCCTGGAGTACTAAAAGAAGTACAACATTACAATCAACCTTCACTTTCTGATCCAGCCGACCCACTCCCAATCCCGACTTCAAAAGAAGAAAAGTTTCACCAAGTGCCCTAAATATTGGTAATTTTACCAAAAGTACCTTACACTTTTGACTTTATAGTTTGAGGTACCTAGAGGTTGGGTTCAAAGGTATATTCCATACAACCAGCAGCTAAACTTTGGCAGCAGAATGTGGCACTATCCATTTCTAATAACACAACTTCCCAAGCTTTTGGGTTAACAAGCATATTGCTCAACAGAAAATGGAAATTAGTTAGAAATTCAGGGGAAAAAAAATAGTGCTATAGTGAATTCCAGCACCAGATGGTGAGCAATGGTTGTACATCTGGTGAGCCATGGTTGTAAAAAAGGCGCATACATGCAAACACACGGAACCTTGAGAAATCTTGAAGTTAAGCCAAAGTGGAGGGCACCTATGTGAAACGCAGTGAAAATTCCAAATTTAAAGCAAGGTTCAACATTTCCTACACTATTTTTAGATTGAAATAGAGAGCTACAATTATAGAAAATAAATATTTACAAAAATAAATAAATTCATGCTGTTGAAAAACTAGTATAAAAGATGTTAGTACTAACAACAATCAAGGTTAGGCATGTAAGAAGCAGCAATATATCATAAAACACATGGTTTAGTTTAGACTTGAGATCCTATTGCTACCTGACCGTAACTCCTCAGCGTGATAGATGCTTTGTAAATTTCATGCTCCATTGACAAGCCAACAGGAAGATTCAGCCACCCTCTTGCACATGTCCAATCCATCACATCATGCTTTGCTGCTTGTACGGCATTGCTGATGGTGTTAATTAGTACCCCTTGCAAAGGATCAAGCCTGTCATAACAGGCATCACAAACTCTTTGGGGATTTCGCTCCCTAAATTTAACAGGAAGCAAACACCTCCCCTGTGAGCACGCTCTACAAAATATTCCTCCACAGAACCGACAATGATGTCGCCCACGAGTAAGTGCAGTGAACGGAGCAGTACACTGCATGCAACCTGTAGTACAACTATCTGGAAGCCACTCAGGAGGTTCAGCTTCTAAAACATCTTTGAAAGCACTGTAATTGAAGCCACTCGGCTCAAATAGAGGTGGAGCACTGGGTATGTAAACCGAGGAGTTCAAGACTGTATCTCCATTCTTCCCTGATCCCAAGAAAGAAACATTTGAAGTTGAAAACTGTTGGCTATCAGTTGCACCCTTATTTCTTCCAGTTAAAATGGCACATATTCCAGCCATCACATTTTTCAAGTTTACTTCCGCGGGTTTACCAGGTTGGGAATAATTAGAAGGTTCTTCACTTGAATCGTAACTCGCATCATTACCATCTTCGAAGTCGACAGGGCAGGGATACAAAGCACCTTGTTTTAAGGACGGTGACCCTGAAGGGAAGTTATCGTCTTCTGGTATAGTCCATGCAGAATCAACATAGTCATCATCTTCGTAGTGAACTTTTTTGTCCTCCTTTTCTAGATTACTTAGTGAAGAATATGACACTCTTTGTCCGGATATCGCCATAGACTATGCCGGGCATAGGAGCATTGATCAGATAAGCAAATGCTGACAGCTGCAAATAAATGGAAAATCTCATCCAAAAGTCCCAAAAAATCAAAACTATGGATCATGACTGTTTGCATAGTTCAGCTGCAAAGAACTGAGAAGTAAAGTGCATAATTGCTGACATAATATATAACATAAAATCAAAAAACAGTCATCAAAAGGAAGAAAAAAAAAAGCTATGGCCTTTCACTTTCTTATTGCAAATGGCAAGTGAAACCAATGCCTGCAAAGATATCTATTCTACAAAATCATCTAGCAATTCCAATATTCAATCCTAGCTAACAATTCTCTGTTTACCCAACTCGTGTCTACTCAATACAACCCAGAATACGGGTCGACACGGGATGGATAAAACCAACCTGGGACAACTTCCTTCTTCCACAACAGCAATCAATTTCAATTTCATACCAGTTCTACCTAGGGTTTGCATCGAAAACCCTAAAACAATAAAATTGAAGCATCAATTGACGATGATAAAGGGCAAAACAAAAGGGGTTTTAGTCGGGTACAAGAAACGAATTGAAAGGTGAGCTCGCCGGACGTCAGCCGCCGGCGATGAACAAAAGGAGAACAATTTCTTCTCCGGTATGTATGTAATTCTACTTGGAAAGGGGAAAATTGATGAATGAAGAAGATGAAACAAACCTAATTCGATTGATTTCGCTGTATGATGAGCCTTTGAATCAACTGGAGAGAGAGAGAGAGAGGAAAGTCGAATGGTGAGGTTGCAGAGGAATGAGTTGAGGAGAGAGATTAGGAGAGAGGTTACGGTAAGTCGAGAGAGCCGGGAGGATGAAGCTAAGGATGACGATTGATTGATGAAATAGGAAGTATTAGTGTTTGATTCCTTTGAGTTGAAGACTTGGAGTTGCAAAGAGTTTTTTTTGGATTCCTTGCCACAATTTTTAGAGTGATTTTCAAAGAAGAATAATTTCACGGCCACCTCTAAATGGTGCCGGGTGGCGTAGAAATTGGAAACATTTTGTAATTTATGTCAAAGATATTATATTTATCGCTTTTGGTAGGACAGAGTGTTTTTGGTTTTAACCAGACTTGCTAAATAATAAAAGTAAATGAACTCGTGACGGATCCAAAACTAACTTTAAGTGAGTTTCTTTAATAGACTTTGACATATTTTTACAAATGTACTAAACATTGGACATAAAAATTGCAAAATGTAGGATAAATGCCTAAAATGACCCTAACTTAAATAAACCTTAAAAAACATAACACTTTTTCCCTCCTCCTTACCTACAACCTTCAAAAAACTGATTTTAACACTCTCTAACAAAATCAGATCTTCTTAAATTTGGGGAAGCAAAAGAGATCTTCAATTGGCAAAGCACAATCCATATTTCAGATAATTCGTTAATTTATATGAATTTGTTGTTGTTCTGATTTATCAATTAGCTTGTTAAAATTCGAAAAAAAAATAGAAAAATAAAATAAAATGAGATTGGGCCCTTTTTTTTCCGATTAATTAGTGAGAGATAAAAGTGTCATGAAAATGGGATTTTGATTGTGGTCTTGGTTTGGTTTCTCGGTTTGTTGTGTTGATTGTATGAGAAGGGATTGGATGGTATGAAACCCCAAAATACACAAAAAAAAAATGATGAAGATGATGGTGGTGGTTGGGTGCTTGGATATGGGTGTGAAAGGTAGGAGAGAGAGAGTGAAAGAAAAAGAGAGTGTTATGTTTTTAAATTAGGGGCATTTTGGGGTTTTGTCCTAAGTTTTGAAATTTTATTTCCTGCGTTTAGCACATCCCTATTTTTATTACAATTTTTCTTTCAAAAATATCATAAATTTACCTAATAAAAATGAGAAAAAAAAATCCCAAGGCACCCACTTAAATGGCATCCCTCCATAACTGAAATGAACGTATAAGATTTATTCACTTAAATCCAACGGTGTATATTAAAAGTTTCAATAGCCACCATTAAGTGGTGGCCATTGTAAAATTTTCCTAAAATATTATGCCAAAAGGAAAATGTAAATAAAAGTTTTAGGAAAAATTTTATTTTGGGTACCCGACGTTAGGCCTAATTGCAATTTGGGTACCTGTTTTTCAATATTATCATTTTGGGTGCCTGAAATTTTAAAAATTGTCTCATTTTGGGTCATTTCACTAACGGTGTTAAAAACTCTGTTAAAATTTTGACGTGTAATTAAGCAAAAAAATTCTTAAAAAATTTCTAAAACTTACCAAAAAAAATGCAACAGTTATGAAATGTTTATTTTTAGTTATTTAGAATTTTTTACAAATTTTTAGGAATTTTTGAAATATTTTTTTATTGATGATACGTCAGCATGCTAACGAAATTTTTAACGCCATTAATGAAGTGACTTAAAATGTTTTTAAAATTTCAGGTACCCAAAATGAGAATATTGAAAAGATGGGTACCCAAATTGCAATTAGACCTAACGTCAGGTACCCAAAATGAAATATTTTCAAAGTTTTTT
>BSSO01007018.1:0-11366 GCA_030267885.1 Mesembryanthemum crystallinum | reverse complement strand
GAGCAGACAACTGTAAGCACAACAAATTTCAGCATTAAATTCAATTTCTATAAAGAGTTGAAAATTTTTCAAAACCAAAAATTGGCAACTGACAACCACCCCGAACAGGGCCTTAGCTTCTAATATAGGTTGATTATAAGAGCATAGTTGGTAAGAGAAACTGTTTATTAATTAAAAGATTTTTATGTTGTAAAATGCAAAAATGTAAGTTTTTCGATATTAATAAAATTTAAATGAAAAAAATTGTCTATTCGAAGTTAAAGTATCTTGTCCAATAACACATAAGCTGGCCTGGAAGTTATTTGCCAAAACCAATAAACTAAGTAGATAGATTGTTATTTAGTCAAACAATTTAAATACACCTAAAAAGTAAAAAGTTGGCAAACAAGTTTACTACTAAACAAGGCAATTAAAAGTTGTGATTTACCCTCTATGCTTTACTAAGCATATCCCTTCCAACCTGTTTCTCTCTCTCTCTCTCTCTCTCTCTCTCTCTCTCTCTCTCTCTCTCTCTCTCTCCACAAACCCAAATCCTCTCATCTTTTGAAATTCTCTTTTATGCATGAGATATATGCAATTATGTTCACTTTGAGATAAAAGTATCTCATAAATTGGAATCTCTACAACAAAGCGAAACTGAAAATGGCAACAGTGGTGGCAATTGGAGAGAAAATAGACACAACGGCCAAACCCTACCATCCAAATCACCATGGCCGACTCGAGTATGAGTGTTACAACATCATGCTCTATGGCCTATACTAAGTCAACTTCAACTCCCTTCTTGTTGACACTCATCACTCTCAATCATTCCTCAAACATCAACTAATTCTCCTCCACCACCACCCCCAAGGGACAAAACCCGAGGTATATTAATGCAAAAATCGTTTATTACTAAACTCATTGCTCAGCTACTAGCAAGCAATAGCTCACTTGATTATCATTATATGTTCTCATTTGAAATGATGAGGTGTGGTAGTAGACAGAAGTCAAATAGGAATGAACAAACAAATTTATAGTTACTATTGCCTCTAATCCCAAATAAGTGTCGTTTTAGGATTATGTTTTTTTTATCCAAAATAAGTCTCATATACATTTCGAATACACAATTTTATTCACACTTCTTATTGTACCCTCATTTCATAGTCATGTAGTAAATGCATTTCTTATTACAATACAAAAAGTAAAGGCTACTTAACTTGAGTCATTCTATCAATTATTGATTGCATTTCTTAATTTACATGCAAAACTTTAAAATGACACTTATTTACTATCGTACTGGTGGGGGGAAATTGTAGCAAAAAATAAGGAGAAACATAAAAAAACACGAGAACTCAAGACAAAGCAACAAATATAGGTCGTTGTTTTCTTTTTGCATGAGATATGAACCTATGCTAAAGGCACCTCCGGTGAAAGGTTTAGATTGCAACTAAATCACACAATAGAACAGTAAATCGTAAGGAACACCTTGGATGCCTAAGCGGGGGCATCTAACCACATGACTTAAAATATCATTGGGACTTCTAAGAGCTTCAAAAGACACTACAACATTTGAAGAAGAATATGAAATGAGAGATTTTGGATGACGAGCTTATCTTGGGTTGCAAATTGAGCATTTGAAGAAGGGGATTGCTTAACGTAATCAGAAAATTACTTAACATAACAAAAATGTCCCCAACTATCCCTCCCATTTTCCTTTCACTTTCTCCTTCATCTCTCTCTTTCTTGGAATCTCATTTCTCTCTCTTTCTTGGAATCATATTCACTATCACTTTCTAGCCATTGACAATAAATATTGGCGATGAATACAATTTTACCCAAAGAGACAATGGTTTCCATCAGCCCATATTTTCATGATAAATCATTAATAGTTGCAAACAGTACCGATCAAAACTACAGATCAAACATTCAAACTTTGGGGCATTAAAATCAATTCCATATTTTCATGAAAATTCATTAAGGTTGCAAACAGTACAGATCAAAACTCCGGCTGATTAAATCTAAATAATCTATAATCTAAATATTTATCTCCCCTCTGCCCTTTGTCTCCATCTCATGTATTGGCTAACTACATTATGCGGGGATGACGATACGAGGCGGCATGGAGGAAGCGTTGGGATTGGGCTGATTGGGTTTTATTTATGGAAGTTGAGGGCGGTGGTGGGGGCGTGGGAAGGGGCGGTGGTGGCTGGGTTGGGGGTAATTATGAGAGATAGAGAGAGGAGGTCGATGAGGAGAGAGAAAATATAGCGATTAATGGTGCCGATGGAGGTGGTAGTTGTGAAGGTGAAGCGTCTGCCGTTGGTTCATCACCACTGTCGCTTTAGTACAGTAGAATTCTAGCAAGTCTTCGATGACGACAACCGGCGAGGTCCTGAGGAGGGGCCGATGGGGAGTTGGCAGTGGCAGCCAGAGGAATGGTGGGGTTGGGGCAAAGAAGACCTACTGTGTCGGTGTTGGTGGTGTTACAGGGGATGGAGAGGTTTTCCTCTCTCTGGTTAGGTTTTAATTGAAAATGGAGTTGTTGGAACTTTTGCGATAGAAATGGTTGTGTAGAGTAATTTGCCGGTTACGTTAAACAGTTTTGTTGAAGAATGGAACTTATATGCATCAAGCAATCTATTTAGTCTTGAGTTTGAGTGTCTGAAATGCTCATCTTTGGTTTGTGAGACTTTAAGCTTATTATTGAGAGTTATTATTATGCTTAGGAGTTGAATTCAAGATTCATACATAGGGAACTTGCGCTGCAAACAGAGTTTCCCATGCTGCAAATTAATCCTCAAATTGAATCATTTTAAAAATTTCAAACTCATTCCTAACCCCAAAGCAATCCCTAAACCGTTGAAAGTAATCCTTAAACAGTTTAAAATGGTCCATTTTTTAATTCGTCTAATCAGTACTCAGGTGTGTAAGAGTGTCACTGTATATAAGTAAATCATGCAAATTGTGGGTTTGACACATAAGTATCCACATCACCCATCCACATCACCCTATAATTAGTGCCAAGTCCACATGTGTTTCCATGTCATGCCAAATTAATACACAACATGAGGCCAAAGCTCGACTTTTTTAACAAATTAAACCTTTATTATAAGTTGAAACAATAGCCCAGCATACAGGCAATTCACCACTACATCAAGAAAGGATACAAATCATACTGACTTTTTCCCTCATATAATTATAAACAGTAACGCAAAATTTCGCACGAAAATCGTACTCTGAAATCTAATTGCTACAATATGTATAGAGATCAGAAAACAGCTATAAATCTCCAATATTGCATTTTTTCTGACCAATGAGCTTGACAGAGCCTACTTCATCTCTTTGATGCAGGATCATCTTCACCGAGCTTTTTGACACTTTGTCCATGCCTACTTTGGCCTCCCTGAGTCTGAACAATAACCAACAAGGAAATGTAAGCTTTTCTTCTTCATTAGGAAGAACTCACCCGTTGCATATGATTTAGAGAGAAACGCGAAGCAATCCACAAAAAAGAGACACTTGCAGGTTGTGATTCAGAGTCGTGCCACAAATATGTTTTGCAGTAACTTCTATAGAATTCAGCAGTTGTAGGTTGAAAATTGACGCTTTCATTTTACTAGCAAACTCCTAAATTCACTGCTCTGAATTTGATTTAGATAACAATTTCCAGAGAACTTAGCAACCACTAGACAAGAAATATACTGTCACATCAGCAGCTCATTCTCAATTAAGAGTTGTGTAAATAAGGTTTCACCAAAAAATGAACTGTAACTGCACTATATCCAAATCATCCTAGTTTTTATGATGCTACTATTCCTCCAAAACTATCACCCTCAAAACTCGACCGTGAAGAAACCAACTCAATCTAAAGTTTAACCCGATAGTTTACGACGCAATTTCTGGTTTTGTACCTTATTATGCCCTCTCACATGGAACCCCTTTGGGCTTGAAGCGTGGATGGCACATATGCTCCTCATACCTTGTTCTTAGAAGGCTCAACTAGGAACAAGCTTTACTATAGAAGCATGCTTTACCATACCATATGAGAGAACCAACTCGAACCAAAAAATTAAAATGAGACAGTGGCTGCACAGTAGATGCCATAGTTGCAGGGAAGGACAAATTTGGGACGGGAATTGTTTCAGACGCTCTGACTGCAGGTTGAGTTATGGCAATAATAGCTGAGCATTAGTTTGAGGAATGAGCTGTGAAATCAAAGGAAAAGAAGCCACAGGAGAAAATGAGGAAGAGGAATTGTCGTCTGACATGGCAGGGAGGGATGAATGCACGAGTAGAACGTGGAAGATGGCAGGCACTCGAGCGGAAAGTTTAAGGGTTAAGATCCCCACATGAACAAAGTACGCTGAATGACTTGCCCGTTTGGGAGTCCTAGCGCCTATATATTAGTCATCCACTAGCTTCTATTCACTACATTCAAAATTTATTATCCACTCTTACTTTAAAAATACATATAACAGGTTCATATTATTTCCAAATCCGCACATGAAGAAAAGCTGTTTCGAAAGAAATCACATAATTGAGCCATAACAAACATGATCCATAAACAGTCAAGATAGAATAGAACAAACTGGACAATTATGTGATAATTGGAATACTTACTATTGCCTTTTGGCTTGCTAACCTCCGAACAGATGGAGCACGTGCAACCAAAGAAGCAGCAGCGACAGCAGCAACACGGATCCTGCATAAAGCGGGTAAAGTAGTTGGTAATGTTCTTATATAATCAGTTCAGTCCACTCTAACTGAATCTGCCGTGTCAATGATCCATACCTTTTATGAACATCAATAAACTCATCTGTTTCATCTACAATCTCCTCCTACATTTTCAAAGAAGATTATATGAAGATGTTGAAGCTTAACACTGAATGAAGGAGGAAGCACAGTAATGAAAAATGGGTTACCTGCAGAAGCTCTTCAAATACATCTTCAAGGGTGATAATGCCAATAACTTCTCCCTCCTCAATCTCATCCACTGTATATGGTACAGAATTTGGTGGTGCGTAGTCCTGTTGTGAGTTCTGCTTGTTCACATTGTTTTGTTTTGAAATCTTCTCTATGTCCAGAATGCTCTCTGACTTCTCATGTTGCTTAGATAATAAAGGAGTAGCTAAATCACGATCCACATCAGTGTGTTTGTGCTCATCAGATTTTTCAACATCACTGATGCGTAAATTATTACCGCTTTTGGTCTTTGCCTTCACCACAGCTGCCATATGACTGTGACCTTTCTGAAATTCATTCAATATATCATACAAAGGCATGTCTCCTGGAACCCTGAAAGGATGCCACATAAAATTCAGCCATCTGATTATACCTTTATGTACTAGGAACATATTACAATTAGAAGCAAGAGCATATACCTTGGAATTCTTCGTATGGAAACTGCACCTACAGGAGTCTCTGTTTCAGGTCGGACTGTGAGAAGAGTTTTAACCTGATGGTTAAGAAGGCATAAGAGTAATTTGTATTAATGATCCCAAGTTCTTAACTATTTGAAAAGCCTGCTTCAAGTCAATATGTTAGGCAAACAATATAACTTAAAAGTCTTGGGACTTTGAGCCTCTGACACACACCAAAAGAAGGCCAATTATATTCTTTGGATTCCCAGAATAAACAGGAACTCGGCTATGTCCACGAGCCAGGATTTTTCCCATTGCTTCCCTGCAAAAGAAATTGTGGCCAAATAAACAAATGATGTTCTTTATGAAGAGAAGGAATAGATAAGTAGAAATAGAAAGTGTTCATCTCCCAGTCCAAAGATCCACTAAAATGGAAGAGGTATTCGACAAATCCCTAATTACCCCTAAATTGTTGGAGATATTTAATCCCTACTTACTAACATGCCAAAAATTCGTATCAAGTCCCCCATTTCATATGGAGAACAAATCCATCTAGGTTATTACAGCATTCCAATACACATTCAAGCAAGTTTCATAAGGAGGTTTTTGGTAAATCCCTAAAGACTAATAGTGCTCAACATGTATGAAGCAGCATCAAAGACCACAGATGAACATCTGCAACTGCACGCAATACATAAAAATGGATAGCATCACTGGTGTTCAATTGTATGTGTTCATGAAGGTGATGTAACAATCATTGAAATAGATGGTCAAGCACATGCATGACAGGAAATATGAAGAAAAACCTATATTAACTGGGCTAGATTCAGAATCTCCATAAAAAAGGCCTTAAGCATGCTGTACACTAAAGATAACAAAATGGATTTCGGTTTTCATACGAGAAAGGAAAAAGTAGAACAGTGATTCATACCAGTCCAATTTTGAGTTGACATCCAATGAAAAGGTCGACTCGATTGGCGTCATTGCCTCCTGAGCAGTCTGTTCATCCAGGGAAGAAAGTGGTGACACTGGTAAGATAGTAGCTTTTATAACCAGGTTTATTGCAACCAGATTATTATCTTTAAATTTTTTTTTCCCCCAAAGTAGGAGAAAGAGTAACGCTTCCAAATAATGACATCTCTACAAACAATTCAAATAGATCCAAGAATCAAGAACTAGGGCTCCTATCAAGGCCTATTTCCTTTGCTCCTTCAATAAGAGTTTTATGCAAGTAAGAAGCAGTTGACTTTAACAAACCATATCATACCATTACCCCAATGCCTGCCATCAGGCTCTAGCCTAAGATGGTTATAAGAAGACTGAAATGTACAGAGTTTTACCAACTACATTGCAGAGAGGCTGTTACTATTAGACTCTTGATCGGAAATGTAATTGCCCATAACTTCACAAGTAAGAATTATAAGGCAGTTTAATGAGACATTCTGAAAAATGAAGCCTATTTGGCACTCTCAATGTTCAGGCAGCATGGAGATATTTGTTATTACTTGACAGAGATACATTCAAGAAATGGGGGAGCTTCTTTCAAACCACAATATAAATGAACAAATACTCTCTTATCAGGCGAGTACTGGCCAAATAAAAAATAGCACCGCGTAAGTAAAAAACAGTACTGGGTGAAAAAAAATGATACTAGATTTTGGGTCGTCAGTACTAATTTTTGACTTACCAGTACCATTTTATAGACTATCAGTAAAGTTCGTCTGATGTATCAGATGGCCTGATATGATAAATTTTGATAAATGAAAAGAATTTTACTTAGAAATGCAGAGATGTTTGCACTAGTTACCTTCTCTGTCAAATCTAATGCTCCACTGATAATTGTTGTCTCATCATGTGTCAGTTCACCTCCCTTTCCAGCCTAAAGAACAACGAATTACACTCAATTGGAAATATAAAAAAATCCAAAAATATGAGCAAAACTTAAGCATCTCAAGAGGCAGCCATGAATACACACGGACTTCTACCAATGAACATTTCAAGGCTGAGCTGGTTAACCTCTTGGCCATGGATAGAGACGAGGGCTTTCAACTGAGCTCTCCTGAAGAGGGCTTCATTATGTCCTAGTAAGCAGTCCAACACCTGCAATTGGCAACATCAGCACCATTCTGTAACTGCAAAAACAGGTCATCACAACCTGATTTCTCATATGAACGAATTTCCCACTTTAGGGTATAGAGTATCACATAATGTAAGATGATTGGATTAAACTATCAGGAAAAAACATCCATCTCCCCTGCCATTGGTCACTCTTATCTTTCCACCACATAAAACAAGCAGTTGTATCTTGTATCCAATAACTTTGAAAGAAGGGTAAAAGTGACTGATTTGAGTGCAAGGATTGATAAACATTTGATAATACTGAAAAACAATGAAGCCATCCAGGGTCATGTATATACTACCTTAACCTCTAAATGCTGCTCATCGAAGACCAGTGACATACTAATGCAAATTTTATTGTAAGCTTTGGTATATAGTTTTGGGGGATTGTGTTAATGTCTTCTTGGTTAACCTGATTTTGTACTTTCTTTAGTATCAAGAAATTGTATTGAAACCCAAAAAAACAAACTATATGATTTAAACTTGAAAACCTTCAGTGATGTAATATGGGGAAGATAAAAGGTCCGATCCAATTCCCAAAGATATATGGTAAGGTTCCACAACAAAACTGTTACACAAAGTCATCAAATAAACATTCAGCCTTTGCTTATTATAAACAGCTGGTCCACCAAATACAAAGATGTGCAAAGTGCCCCACATCAGAGTTGCATATGAATATTGGGATCCACCATACAAAACTATATTCCTTATAACCTGGTTTCCTTCCTAATTTTTAGGCGGTAACTAACTATAGGACAAAGTGCTTTAATTGGAATGCTTAGAAGTCTAACTCAAATAATTCGGACATAGTTAACACTGTACAGCCACATGATGTCAGCTGCAAAAAACCCATATATTGAAGTGTTGAAGCTTTTTCCATCAAGTTAGTAAGCTGTTTCTCAACAAGTTCAAAAAGAAAAACTTTCTTATACAAGAGACCAAACTATGATCATAGTGGGTTGACACTCAAGAATGAAACCATATGGTAAATTACCCATACAGCAGCATAGCATTTAAAAAGAAAATAATTTATTCGTTGCAATAAGTGAATGTTAAGCAGAAGTTTTGAAACATTGGTATCAGAATCGCCACTACAAAATTCTGCGCCAACAGCCAGTCCATTTAAAATGAAGAAAGTTACCTTTCCAATGGGGTAAGCAATTGGATAGCAAATTAACATTAATATCCGTACAAGCCATACAAAGTTTGCGCCAACAGCGAGTCCATATCTACTACATATTGATTGTGGAATAACCTGTATGATGAGAAGGCAAAAGCAAAACCTCATCAGTAGACAAGACATAAGATGTAAATGGAAAAATCCGAAAGGCAACAGGAGCAGAGAAAACTTCATACCTCCCCAAATGCTAGAACCAAAGTTACAGAGAGAATAATAGCTACAAACTGATTGAAAATCTTGTCTAGGTATAAAGGAAGTGCCTGCAGGTGCAATAGTCAAAGCAGAGTTATATAGAGCGATAACAACCAATTCTAATTGAAGTAAAATGCTGCTGTCAGTCTCTCACAGATGCAAAATGTTGTTCTGCTACAACATGCAGACCTACTTAGGAAATCAATAAGCTAGATGTATTATGATCAACACAAAATGAAGAAGGAAAACAAACTACTCCCTTCGTTAACAAATGAAAGTGACGCTACACTATTCATCTTTGGAGGGAGTAAAGTTACCCAAATACCCTTAAAAAAGATAATTGTGACACTTTATACTTGAAGGATATTCAAGTGGATGTTTTTGCCAAATTTGTGGATTTTATTGTCCAGAAATATGAAGTGCAGCCTTGAGCCAAAAACGGCTCAAAAAGTCAAGCGTCACTTTCATTTGAGAACGGAGGTAGTATTATTCTTCCTGCCCCAAACCAGAACCAAACATATATCATTCAAACTAAAACCCGTTNTTTTTTTTTTTTTTTTTTTTTTTTTAATTCCATAAAAGGCTACTATAAAATCAGCACATTGCACAAGACAGGAGAAAACAAATGGGCAATGTATTTTTCATAATATTAAAATGGAACACCTTCAATACTCTCTCCATCCTTCGAGTAACTTAGCTTCTTTATTTCACCTCATTCACCAATGTCCTATACTAGATACTCTACATGGGTACAACAGTTAACCCTTCAATTTAGGTCAAACACGCGCAAATTTCAGAAAATGGTTAAGTTTAGCACTTGGACTACTACCGTGTTGGACACTTGTAGCCAAGTCTGACTACCACAGCTTCCCATAGAACTTCTGTGGGTCTAGCTTATAGGTGACATTTAGTCTACAAACCACACAACACAGCATATAGGAGAGCTCATCATTGGACAAAACACAAAAGAGTCAAGATCAGGACTGCACTAACTATCAAAAAAACATCAGAAACTTGCACTTAGACCAACAGAAAAGGATTCAATTCTGAGAATGCAAGGTTTACCTCCATAGCGGCCGCATTACATAAAAGCAATGTCACCAAGAGTTGATGTTGCTTTTGAACAACAGGGAGGATAGTGGCTGAAATGCAAAATATATAGCTCAAATTATTAATCAAATAAATCATTATACATCCACAATGTACAAAGAAACCAATTTAAGTATTTTTTTTTTATTATTCAATAACATTAAACATGAAAACTTCCCAGGTTTTGAATGCCCATATCCACAATGTATGATCCCCAAAGTCCCACATTACAAATTCCCTACTCCATCAGTGGCACACATTAATACCCTCAAAATGAACCACAATCAAGATCCCACCTAAATTGCCCCATCAGTTAATCCGGTTCTCACACACCCCTAGTTACTTTGTTAATCACCTTACAATCAAACCCACCATTTATCTTTATTTAAAAAAATTGACCAATACAGTAGCAGCAAAAAATCGTAAATCCAAAATATGCCCAGTTCAGTATACATCACATTTATCTCAAAAACCCTCTCAAACTTACAAAAAAAGAAAAAAGCACAATCTCCTAAAAGCATAATCAATTATTCGATTATATAAAAGAAACTAAATAAACAAAGAGTATGTGTTTAATACTAAAATAAGTAAGTAGCAAAGTTGCACTTACCAGCTTGCTTTTTCTCAGAGTTGGTGCCACTGCGCTTAAGGATCTCCAAGTCAACGAGACTGAGAGACATCAAGCCAAGAGTCAAACCGGACATTAAACCGGCGAAGAGAACAAGAAAACAAGAGATGCCGCCATAGATGAACCACCATAGCGATCCAAATGCTATTTCTGATCCTACTGATTCTTCAGCGTTCCTCATCCATAGCCGAATCAGCGCCAACGCATTTATCGCCTGCATCTCTGATTTCTCTCTCTCTCTCTCTCTCTCTCACACTTTTTTTCTCTCTCTGTTTTTCTCAGTCTTTTTCTCTCTTTATTTTTCTACTCTATCTATCTTTGTGTTCTTTGTTGAATTGTTGTCGACGTGGTAAGAGTGATCGGAGTTGGTGGAGCCTATTTATCGATTTCTCTCTCTTCTGTCTTTCTTTAAAATTCGTCTGACTTATATGTGTGGACAAATCATCAACGGACGGACACTAGTATATCATTGTCTATTTCTTTCTTTTTCCTTTTATTTAAATTTAGTTTTCGTTTGAACGTATAGGACTGCGGATTGCTCTTTTGGGTACGGCTTATAGGTAAATAACTTCTTATGTTCATCGGTATAAAAGTTATTCGGATTGATTCCAAAATTCAATCTAATCCCATCCAAAATAGCGAATTCAGATTGGACTTTTCGGATTTTGGATTGGATTTGAACTCAAAAAAATAAAATTTCAGAGTTTCAGATTGGATTCGTTTAAACATATACTCCCTCCATTTCAATATAATGTTAATGGTTTGACTTGCGCGGTCTTCAAGACAACACTTTGACCACAAATAATTGCGATTATATAAA
>BSSO01007017.1:0-11366 GCA_030267885.1 Mesembryanthemum crystallinum | reverse complement strand
AGGCCACCTCATACAATTTTTTGTGATTTTATTTTTTTCCCTCAAAGCCTTTCTTAAACCATGACCATCGTAGTTTATACTAGATTTCAAGGGTTCTAGCTCCCGACTACCTTCTTTTTCACCTAGGGTAGTATCCTTTGCCATGAGGTCAACAAGCTTAATCCCCATCGCCTCAATAAATTCAGGCCATTGTATTTATTGAGGTACAGGCATAGCCCTCCTTTCTTCAAAGGAACCACCCTTTCCAACTCTTGGTGAAGAGAGCAGCCCCTCTTCCTTTAGTTGGGTTTCCGATACATGGGAAGCCCACCCCCTCCCTGAAGCTGCTTCTCCTACAATCATCCAGTAACAAACCACTACCGTCTATGCTAAATGCATCGTCATAATAAGAGCCATCATCCACCTCCGAGCTGGCATTCTGCGTCCAAACATCTTCATTAGAGATTCTATGTTCGAACCCAATCTTTCGGACTAGCAACGAGCATGTACTGCCCCTTGAGCAAGTCTGATTCTTGCTATCAAATCATTGAAACGCCTTCAGATTTACACCTTCACCGATTGCCTTGTCGGACCCCTGCATTAATTTGGGGTGGGGGGGGGGGGGGGGGTGGGGGGTTGGGAGACTCCCTGTTTCGTCACCCTGAATGTCAGCATGGAGTGTGCTTCAGACCTTGTTGTGACGCACTCCCAGGCATATCCTCCCCAACTGTTTGTTATGATTTTACAAGATACTTGATGTTTTCAATGAAACGGTCTAAGGGAAACAGATGGCTTGTGATAGGCAAGAGTCTCATGAGACTAATTGGGTTGATGGCATGATATGGAACATAACTTAGATGCTACAGTAAATTAGATTGTTCATTGAAGCTATGTCCCTCGGATTTGGAAGAAATATAAGATATGGGTATGAATTGAAATGCCTACCCTTTCAATCAGTAAGCCTTGTTATGCTGGGACTCGGTAAACCCTGTCTTAAGATTTTTAAATCAAGAAGATAATCAGCATAAAATATGCACTTTACTAACCTAACCTATTAAAAGATCTATTATAGGCAGGTCAGGGCTAATAGTGTTTCAAAATTTTCCCAAAAGTCCTCTTTTATTTTACTTCACATTCTTCCCTTTAACTTGCAGTAGGTAGCTGAGTTTTGTACCTGATGAGCCCATGGTTGAGTCATCCTCTCTCCAGCTCATGAAAAAAATCCCTATTACCTCTTTTTATGGAATTGGAAAAGTTTGTTGATTTCTCCATTACTTCTCATCGGGCAATTAATCATGCTCTTCGTGAATTCCTGTTAATGCCATTACCCAGATATAATTTAACTTTGCTGGTTATGTTGTCATCGTCGTTGTGTCAATATAATTATGTATGCCCAAGAGATTAAGAATCAAACCTAATGACACAGAATTGAAGTTAGGGAATTGTTAAAGTTTGTTGTAGATTATTGAAATGCCTATTCTAGTCTGGCTACTTGTCTGTTAGTGTTTGTCAACATCTAGACTAACTGGAACATAGATCAATCTGGTAATCAGTATGAGAACAGGAACATGAAATTAAAGGTTTCAGAGAACAAGCTAAACATAATCTCAATGTCTCTTACATTGCCATATTTTTCATTTTACTTGAGCAATAATAATACATCAATGGTACATCAATGGCAGCTATAGTCTACTTTTTCAAATGGATATTATGAAACCAATACTTAAATGTATTTGAAGGCATGTATAGTCTACTTATCTAGACAGGAAGAATAAAACTTACACTAATGCTGTTTTGACTGTATCAGTTGTTTATGTAATGCCCTCAATGGTCTTCTCCCTGATTTTTTTTTTTTTTTTTTACACTCTTACATTCTCTTTCACACACTATCATTCTTCTCATACATTTATGCAAATTACTCGACCTGAGTGCAAATCCTTAAGTTGTAATCTATAGCTTGTACTGAATCGGATGACTTTTGTCTTGTACGTGTTGTTCAATTGTTAATTCTAACTGTAACAATTAGCTCTTCAAAGCATCAATGATACAAAAACCTATCTGTTACTTCTGCTATGATGTGCTGACGGTGAAGGGCCTTTTTGTTTAACTGGCAAGCATTGGCCCAATGGGGCCCAGTCAATTGACTAGTAAGGCATGAGCCCTAGGGCCCATGGGTAGGGAAGCGGTAAAATAGATTATTATGCCACTCCCGAAGTGGGGGCATGAGGTCTTGAATTCTGGTATTTGCGGAGTTCCAGGGGTAAGGATGAAGGATTTTTTCCTTCTGCAAGCCACTTAACACCAAAGTTAATTAGAACATACATTGTTTACTGATTTGTTGTGGCCATTGCTAATATGCATTCAGGATGAAGATGTATACACATTCTTTGAGCCAGAGCTTCCTTCTGAGAACATGAGCTATCCGAGAACCAAAGCAGCCGATGCATTGAAGTTACCAGGAGATAGAAGGCCACCTCTAAAGCTTCCGTCAAGTAGAGGCGGATCAAAAGCATCGCATGGGAAGACACAACGTTCATCGCCAAACTCAGAGAAAAAGTTGGCCAACAACCATAGCAATAATGGTGGGCTCACAAGGAGGCAACCTTTGGAGAAGACGTCCTGGAGTGTGCTCGATCTTAAAAAGGAGAACTACTTCTCGTGTGCTGTTGGGCGAACTCGAACCAGTGCACGTTACATGCTTGGATCATCGGATGATGTTGTCTCGTTTCTCAAGAGACTGGCTGAAGTATCGTTGTCTGAGTCGACATCAACTTCTAATTAGGGCTTCCTCACTGACTAATCCTTCTTGTCATAGCGAAAAAGGTCAATTAGTAATTGAGCTGCGATTTTGACACCTTCGCGTGCAAGAACTCAATTCATTTTAGCATTGTGAAAATTGTTGCTACCTGTAGACATTACTGCAGATCATAAGAATCACAGTTTTGGGCAGGTTTCAATAGTTGAAATCCTGTTACTAATGATAAGGGTAGTTTTTTGGGTAATAAATTATAAGGGTGGTATTAGCTGCTCATTTACCATCAACATTTTTTGTACAAAAAAATGATTATTCTCATTATGAGCATCTTGAAATGTTTTTGCACCCTTTGAAAATAGAAGTGCTTTTGTTGCAATTATCTGGCCTTGGAATTTTTCAACTCAGTCCAAGAACATGCAACAGTATCTGCCAGGTGCCAAAATATCATGGCAAACCATGATTAAGACTTTTCCATGGCGGCTTAAAACCATAGGTAAGTTTTGTATCCCACTGTAATCGTCATGGTTGATTTTTCAAGTCAAATTAACAAGTCTCAAAAACTAACTTTACGACTACATTTTTAATAAGTTAGTAGTATGCGTTAGGTGAAGTAAATATTGGCAAGTGGAATTTTCAAGCCAATGACATTCCTAAGTTTTATACTCCCTAAAAGTTTGTTAGTACTTTGCATAAACCTGCAATGGGGAGTTGTACTATATAACATCAAGATCTAATGAACAAACATATTATGTATTAACCAAAATGGAGAACTTAATCCTACCCTTTGCCTTCTTCATAGCCATCTACATAATCACAAAGCACTTCCTACACAAATTCTTCAATCTTCCTCCAAGCCCAACCCTCTCCCTCCCCATAATTGGCCATCTCTACCTCCTAAAACACCCTCTATACCGGTCCTTAGCCCAAATCGCCAACCGGTTTGGTCCCATACTCTACCTCCGTTTTGGGTCCCGGCATGTTCTAATCGTTTCCTCTCCCTTCGTTATCGAAGAATGTCTCACTAAACATGACATCACTTTTGCCAACCGACCTCGTCTCCTCGCTGGGAAATCGAGTGGGTATAACTACACGAGCATCGTATGGGCTCCCTATGGAGATCATTGGCGTAACCTACGACGAATCTCAGCCGTTGAACTCCTATCCGCCCATCGCCTTCAGCTTCTTTCCAACATAAGGGCTAGTGAGGTGAAGTCACTGGTTAGGAATCTATTTGGGGCTACTCTTGTTCATGGTAAGGGTGACCTAGTGGAAATGAAATCAGCCTTTTTTGAACTCACAATGAACAATATATTGAGGATGCTAGCTGGGGATCATGTAAGCGACACTGAGGAGGGAAGAAAGTATAGAGAAAGAGTGGAGAAAGGGTTTCGAGGGGGAGGAAATGCGGCAAATCTTGGAGATTACTTGCCAATCTTGAGGTGGTTTACGAGGATAGATGAGAAGTTTGAGATGCTCCATGAAGAGGATGACAGGTTCGTGCAAGGACTAATCGAGGAGCGTAGAAGAATGACAGCAGATTCATTTTCAGAAGAGGGGAAAAAGGCAACTATAGATGTTTTGTTATCCTTGCAAAGGAATGATCCTGAATATTACACTGATGAAATGATCAAAGGCTTCATCCTTGTAAGTCTTCAATGCCTAAAAGTACATTTAGCTTAATTGGTGAAGTACTAACACATTTCCCTCGTCGGTCTTATTTGCAGTCTCTCTCATCAGCTGGAACTGCTACTGCAGCTGGTACAATGGAATGGGCGTTATCGCTACTACTCAACAACCCAGAAATCCTAAACAAGGCACAAGCTGAAATAGACAAGATGGTAGGGCATGATCACTTGCTAGAAGAATCAGAACTTGATCAGTTGCCTTATTTACATTGTATTATAAAGGAAACACTGAGGATGTACCCAGCAGGGCCTCTTGCAGTCCATGAATCGTCAGAAGACTGTCAATTAGGAGGTTACCATGTTCCTCAAGGTACGATGGTAGTCATCAATCTGTGGGCGACACAAAATAATCCTAGCGTTTGGGAAGAGCCCGAAAGATTCAAACCCGAGAGGTTCGAGGGTGTGGAGGGTAACAGGGTTGGGTTCAAGATGATCCCTTTTGGTGCTGGTCGGAGGAGTTGTCCCGGTGAAGGTTTGGCTAATCGCATACTTGGCTTGACATTGGGAGCGCTTATTCAATGCTTTGAATGGGAGAGGGTGTCGGACGAGCTGATTGATATGAAGGAAGGAGGGGGTATTTCCTTTGCTAAGGCAGAAGCACTTCGGGTAAAGTGTCGTCCTCGACAATGCATGATCAATGTTGTCTCTCCAATTTGATTTTAGTTGCTACTTCTAGTCATAATCGATCATGTTCCTCAATGTACTTTCACAGTTGCATTCAATAAATTTCACTTCCATTGCATTATGATTCCAAACAGCGGTTCAGAAACAGGGAAGAACAACATTCACTAATAATGGAAAGGTGCATTATTAAGAAAGCATAACTGCAGTCATTAATAATGAAAAATGGAACATGACAATTTTATAATTCAACAATAAATTTATGAAAATTACACATGGGTGGGCAAGTTGGCAACATTGCTATATGTCACGATCTATTTTCAGAACTGGTCTGAACAGGAACACAACCTGGCTACTCTCAAACAAGAGACTTTTGGGAAAGAACAAAGAAGCAATGAAATATAATTAAAACACCTAGTATAATAATTCTAATCCCCATCTAGCCATTGCAAAACAACGAGATGAAGGCTAAGAACGAATATTGCGCACGTGACCCACTTGAATATAGGTATGCAACCATGTTACCTACGAGTTAAAAAAAATTGCAATCCTGCTGCTACAGCATTCTGGGACCGAAAATTATGGTGAAGCTTCCATACTTACGCAGAATAATTTGTCTTCTTGTTTGGCTCAAACACGTATTTGATCACCGACTCCTTGATGCTTAGCAATTCGGGAAATTCTGCCTTCAACTTGGAGGCATCCATCTCATTATTGCTTCTGGGAGCAACAATAACCTTAGCTTGCTCTTCGAGGGTGAAGTTGGAATATTTGTAGTTCGGGTCCATGTAATTCTTGTACATCTCAAGGATCTCGTTGTGGCTGATCACCCCTGGGTTAGTGAAGTTCCATATGCCCCTAAGGTTCCGCTTTGCCATCTCAATAGAAATGGGTAGGAGCTCATCCAAGACGGTCATGCTGTTGGGGATGTTAACCACCTTATTGTATTTCGAGATCTTTGTGATGAAGTTACGTGGGTTGTTGAGGTCAGAAGATATCGGCATCCGGACCCTAAGGGTGCAAACATTGTCGAATTCTTTCAGAAGCTCCTCCACCTGGACAAATATCAAGTAGAAGTATTAGCAACTTTGGAAACACTGCAACTAGTATTTAAAAGTCATGGAGTTAACCTCAAAGGATCAGAAACATTACCATGGCTTTGGTCTTGGAGTAGAAGGATCCAGTGAAATTGGGTGTATCCTCTTCCTTGAACCCGATTCCAGAACCAAGAGGATGGGCGGCATCATATTCAAAGATGCACCCAGTGGCAAAATTGATCATGAGGAGCCCGTTCTCTTTGCAGACATCAGCCAAGGTCAAAGTACCAGCAACATTGGCACGAATGGTCTCTGTCTTGTGAGATTCACACCAATCAACATTGGGTCTACCAGTCACACCCGCAGCATTGAAGACATGAGTAGGCTTGACATTCTGGATATCTGCAATAAGAGATTGTCTGTTTTCCAGACGTCCCTTTCCATACTCATAGGCAATACCTTGCTTATCACATAACTGGCCAAGTAGACCACCGATCCAACCAGTTCTGCCATAGATCAAGAACTTGTAAGATGGTTTCTGAGGAGAAGTGCTGGTCTTTGAACCAGGCATCACCAACCGAGTCTGACTGTTGGGGAACTCAGTGGAGGCAGACTTGCTGTCTTCAGCGTCATCGACATGTCTCTCAATACCACCAGGCATCATCAACATTCTAGGATGAGGAAGCAATGCTCCAGAGACATCACCCCACCAATCAGGGTTGCTGGTGTACCACTCCATTGTCTTCTTCAGCCCCTCTTCCCAAGTAGTGCGCTCTGACCATCCCAAATTTTTCAGCTTCTCATCATCAAGGAAGTACCTCTGGTCATTAAATGGTCGGTTCTCGACAAACTTAATACAGGTCTCTGGATCCTTTGAGAACAGTTTGCAGATGTCAGTAGCTACATCAATCACTCTCCTTTCCTTCTTTGTCCCAATGTTGTACACATGGCCAACTTCTCCTTTGTGGAGAATGCACTCAAAGGCCTCTGCAACATCTTCACAGTATAGATAGCTTCTAACATTAGCCCCATCTCCGTGAATTGGGAGAGACTTTCCCCTCATGGCCAAAAGAATAAACTTTGGAATCAACTTTTCAGGAAATTGATTGGGTCCATACACATTGTTTCCTCGGGTTGTAATGACAGGCAAACCATATGATCTACCATAAGCCATTACAAGCATTTCAGCACCAGCTTTTGTCGCGGAGTATGGGTTTGTTGGGAGAAGCTGAGAAGCCTCATGGTTTCCTACAACAGCATCCTCATCTGTCTCCCCATACACCTCATCTGTGCTAACGTGGATAAATCTCCTAATCTGTCCAGTCACCTTACAGGCTTCTAGGAGGACATGAGTCCCATAAATGTTGTTCTTGGTAAACTCAAAGCTATTACCGAAGGAGTTATCAACATGGGTTTGTGCAGCAAAGTGCATAATTGTATCAATGGACTCGGTGATGAGCAGGTAGTTGACAAGATCAGCACTAGCAATATCCCCCTTAACAAACTTGAAGTTTGGGGATGATTGAGAAGGGCGTAGGTTCTTCAGGTTTGAGCAGTAATCAAGCTTGTCGAGCACGACAATCTTGTAATCTGGGTAACTCCGAACAAGCCGGTTGGCGACATGGGATGCAATGAATCCAGCCGCACCAGTAATGAGGATGTTTTTGGGGGTGTAAGCAGACATATTGCCTTCTATAGACACAAAGTTATGACCATAAACAGATCAGATCCCATGCAATAATCAGCATAAAAGCTTCCTCACTATAAAAATCACACCACTTAAACAAACACACACAGATTGCGGAAAAATGATTCAATCATCAAAAATTGACAACAGGAGATCCCATACATCACAACAAAAAGTACTAAAAAGGGTAACATTAGACAATTTACTAATCAATTGCCACACAATAAGCAGAAGATCATAACATAACACAGAAAGTTCTTAAGAATCAAGCTTTCCATTCCTCATAAACAATGGTGATATCCAGATCTGCTACAAATTTACAAGATCATATTCTTTCAACAAGTTATAAAAACAGCTACCCAGATCAGCAAATGCAGCATCAACCCAGAAACGAAATCTAGAATTGCAAACTAACAAACGCTAATCAAGATCCAATCTCAACTCAATTGACTAAGATCACCCCAACCCAGATCACATCACATCACAAACAACCAAAACAACCCACTTGACAAAACAGGGGAATTACAACAATCCATTAACAGATCTAGCAAAACAACCCATTACCCACATCACAATGATCACCAAACAAAACAAAAATCCCAACTTGCAGATACCCTAAGAACATAATTTAAGCAACAACATTAACATCAACCCAACATTAAAAAAAGAACTTGACAAAATTAAAAGAGAGAGAGAGAAAGAGAGTAACTTACAGGAACTTAGGAACCCAGATCAAGGATGAATCACAAGAATCAAGCAAACAATTTAGAGAGAGAAAGAGATGGGGAGAAGGTGGTGCGAGAGAGAAAATCGGGATCGATATTGGGACAGAAAATATTGGGAGTAGCAAACCACGAAGATTTGCGTTGCGAGAAGAGAGAGAGAAGAAGGGAGAGGTTTAAAGCATTTATAGGCCGCCCAAGCCCTCTCAGTTAAATAAAAAGATTTTCGAGCGTAAGAGAGACAGTTGAGGAACGCCAATCGATCCTTTTTTCTCTGTCTTTTTTGCCCTTTGAGAGAGAATGTTATTACCGACTTCCCTCCACATGGACAGCATGATCATTAATCATTAAGGTTAAGAATTTTTAGGGTGTTAATTATTAATCATTTAAGGTTAAACACCCAATAATAAAAATGTCTTGAATTCTTATGTACACCCGTCTAACATAGATATGTTAAACGAGTCCTTCACATCAGTTTCGTTTTGGGTCTATTCAATATTCGGTTTATGAAATATTCGATTTTCTTACAAGACATGATTCGGTTTAAGTCACATTCTGGTTTGTTGTCAAAATTTGTACAAAACTTTCTCAAATTAATGTAAGAGTAAATTAATTTCGCGGTCGTTTCGGATTGGATCCGGTTGATTTCGGTTCGAGGCAGTTTAAGTCACCTTATTTTTGAAATGCTCCACGTTTGGGTCGGTTCATTATTCGATTCGAGTAATCGGGTAGAAGTAAGTTTTGTCAGGTCTAGTCTAATGCTCGTCTAACCATTAGATGGGTATTTGGAACTAAAAAAGTTGCCTATGAGGTTATCAAAGCAATCTTTAAAGCGTTTATTATACTCTTTCATTTGTTTAAAATGATCTATAATACTCTTGAAGACAAATTTATAAATTCTTGGATACACCCGTTTAAGGGTGATTTTTTTCTCATTAGAGGTGACCTTTTACAACACTAAATTGCTAAATATCACCCCTAATTTGTAAAAAATCACTCAAGGATTGGGTAGTATAATAGCTAGACGATTGTAGAAAAGTGTTACTCAATTGCTTAAAGTCATTTTAAATTGCTTAAAGTCATCCATCGACTCCTAAAATAGCTCCTAAATTATTTAAAGTAATTCTTCAATTTTTTAAAATCATCTCTATTTCAGTTCGTATAACGATTAGAATGGTGTATAAACAAAACATGTATTTTGGAGAGTTGATCAAACTGACTTTGAACTTCTTCTATTTGTCTACTACAAATGAAGACACACGACATGAGCTAATAAGAATAAAGTCCAACTTAATTAGCTCATGTCTTCATGATTATAATTTCAAAGATTTGTCTTTAAGGACCTACTATCACTAATAATGTACACTTGTATACTTTAGTGTATAAAATTTTGCTGGAACAACAAAAGTAATATTATTTAGTCTTTCAAATAATATAGACATTAGTTCCCCCCCCCCCCCTCTTCTTTTGTGTGTGTCTTGTCCTTGAATGTGGGTAAAAGACACCTTTTAATATACGTTCTCGAGTATCCCACGATTAAATTCATGTATGTGTTTCTATAAAGCTTAAACCCTAGATATTAGTTAGCTTAATTTTTTTGATCAAACCACAGGTTCATCCTAATCCTTTGAGCCAAGACTAATTCTGCTCGCATCGGGTTGGCCCACGAAGGGGTAAAGTGCTCCCAGCAAGCAGTTTGTTCATTCATAAGATTCGAAGCCTCAACCTTATTTAAGGGATGTCGAACCACTCACACCAGCCACTTTAATTGACAACGACAATCAAAAGATATGTTTAAATGTCAATATTGGAATTCCATAAATTAAAAAAACGAATGTCAATTTTGGAATTTTTTTGATTCAAGTCAAATTTGGAAATTTTAAGAATAAAATGTACCCTATAATAATATCAAACCAGATTTACTACCATAAAGAGGTAAGTTGGTGCATTGCCCCAACCCAACAGGCCAAACCCAATACCAAATTTCCAATTTTCTACAAGTTGAGACTTGAGTGACAAACCACAACATATATTGAGTCAACGATTTTAAGTGGATTTTTGTGTCAAGAGTCACCTTTCTAGGACACTTCGGATCATTACTTTTGCTTACCAATTAATATACTTATATTTTTTTTTTTCTTTTTTGTTTGGACAGCTGTTGTCTTTCTAGTCCGTGGTGGTCACATTGGTTATTAATCAATTCATATTGTATTTCTTTATTGGGTGGTGCAATCATATCATATTGTATTCTAACAATATGCGTTAATGTGGTATTTGATTATTTAGCTTAGGATCACCGACATATTTGGTTTTGTATTTACTCGGCTCTACAGTCTACAGTTATGGTTAGCCTTCATCACTAGTTGAATAATACAACTTTGGGTTAATGGATTAATTTGTTACTCCATCCGTTTTTTCAAAATAAGATGACAGTTATTATTTGGCACGGTATTTTAATAGAGATAAAAGAAGGGCAATTTTCCCATTTTATCTTTTTTTTTTTTAATTATAAGAACATGAAACACATTATCAATTTGGAATAAAGGTCATTGCATTGTTAAAAATTTGCCAAAATAAAGAGTATCATCTTGTTTTTGGAACACACAAAATAGCAAGTGTCATCGTATTTAAAGAACGGAGGTAGTATAACTTTATTAGTAGTTAGGTGTTCTTAATGGGACACTCATCAACATAGCTCTATACAGACTTTTCATTTTAATTTCGAATATTTATTTATCAGTTTCACAATGATTGTATTAGTTGATTTTTTTCCAGTCAAACTAATAAATCTTTGGCCATGATTTTCTCCAAATATATATCAAAAATGAAAATTTGATAAATCATGACCAAAAGATGTGCATTATAATATGTTTTTGAGTG
>BSSO01007016.1:0-11370 GCA_030267885.1 Mesembryanthemum crystallinum | reverse complement strand
GAGTCAACAACTTTAAATACCCAGTTGTCGCCGGAGCCAGAAAAAAGACTCATGTGGCAAAGGGGTGTCACAAAAAAGACGCATCTGGCAATGCGGCCACATTATCACCTTCCTCATGAAACATCATATTCAATGTTCATGACTTAATGAAAGGAGGAAAGAGAAGGACATAATGCCCCATGTGCATTGAAAGGGCAATTTGTTCATTTTTGCATGAAATTTGGGCGAAAAACACCCACACAGGTGCCCAATGACGGATCATTAGGGAGGAATGCACTTAAAAGGGAGTTTCATTTTACCAAAAATGTTATAAGGAATTTTTGGCAAATTTTTCTTTTCAATAAATGCACCTTTAGTTAACTAAGGTCTATTATACAAGCTCTTGGAATGAAAATAGAGATTCTGTTAGAAAAACAGTATTGGAGGGGTACTAGGTTAAAAAAAAAAAAAAAAAAAAAAAGTGATACCAGTATTTGGCCGTCAGTACAAATATTTAGCTTACCAATACTAATTTATAGACTACCAGTACATTCGCCTGATATATCAGGCCGCCTGATACAATATTTTGTGAAGTTATATTTTTATGATAGAGACCAACCAAGTTATATTAGATCAATTAATCATAAAATAAATGTTAGTGCATGTAGTACACAATAGAAAACCCATAGCTTGGTATGGATCTATCTAAAAGAAAAAAAAAAAAAAACTATTGAAAATGTAGCCCTAAGTTTGTACTTTGTTACCATGGATTCAACTTGCCTAATCTCTTCACTTTCCTAAAATATAGCCTAAAATGTGACAGTTTTTAAAATTTCAAGTTGTCGAAATGAAATGAAATGAAAAGACGCATACTCAAATTGTACTTGAGCCTAACGTCGGATACCCAAATGAAAATTCTCCGTTTTGAATTTACGAATGAGAAGCAATCATACCCTAAACATCGCCAGCATAGATGATAAAGACATGCACATACTGATACTACAAGCACCTCAACATCGCATTATTTTGAGCTCTCCCCGAGCTCCAATACTTTGGTACTTTAACAGCCTGATAAAGCAGCTCTAATACAAGATTGCAGTGAAATTGAAATCAGCCAATGAGACACGACTAGTGCAGGAAAGTAAAAAGACACAACCAGGAGAAGTAAACGGAGATAATTTGCATACATTGGAGCCACATTGTAACTACAAAGAAAATTGTCCCTCATATCCGACTAAACTTGTCATTATGTATAAAATGGTAGAAATTATTTCCACTCAAATTAGTATACAAAGGAATTTTGCTCAGTTGTTTAAAGAAGCAAAGAGCGAAAAGAAAGTGGGCAAGGTTAACTGGGCGATTTCAGAGAACACCAAAATGAGGATTCTCAATAGCAGATTGCAGTTCTTTACCAGCGGAATTCAGCACCGCTATGTCCACCTTTTCTCTGGGCATAAATAAGAATTCACCATCATTACTTTTCTCGAATCCACACAACTCCAGAAATTCAATGCCTCCTTTCAATCCACCAACTCTATCCTGTGAAAAATGGTACAAAAAAAAACTCATCAATGCCACTTTAGTATTCACAGTTCACAAATACTACACAGGCTCCCCCACAATACTACTAGAGAAGTTGTCTGAATAGTCAGCCCTTCAATATTATATCAAAGACAACCTAAAGAAAAGAAAGATAAATCAGTAACATGCATTTAGTTTACCATGTCGCGCATACACATTACCTGAAAAGCCTGGTTGGTGAGTCTAATTTTCCTGTATTTCTCCTCATCGGGATTCTTCACAACATTGCCTGCATACGTAAAAAGCGTCTGGAATGCTTTCTTTACCCTGGCTTCTTCATCCTAGTATAAAATCGGCAAACAGCAGCATCATGAAATTAATCCATGAACAGGTTGCTTTAGTTATCATCACAAATTCACAAGTAATAATTCCGAGTGGAAAACAATATCAAAAATGTAAACAAGGTTTACCTTGTGATTTTTCTTAAGTGATCGGAGGCATTCTCTCATTTGCTCTGCTTTTGTAACAGGCTTAACAGGCAATGCGCTCTGTAATTTATGAATCTCAATAATGGCAAATTCAAGGACGTCAAGTACATTCACAAAATAGAAGTTTAACAAGATAACACCTTTTTCTCCTGGACAACAGGTTCAGAAGGTTTCGCAGCAGCGGGAACTTCTGCAGGCAACCCAAGCTTCCGTCTTCTTTCAGCCTGCAGAAACAGGAGAAAGAAAAAGTTTCAGTAGACTACTTGCTAAGTTGCTATACTTGGTGTTCAACACTAGGACCTCCACTGAAATCAATCCAATACTCGAACTATTTTGTTATAAAATATTACAATGTGGTTGGTCCTCTACATTGATAGACTACTTGAGTTAATTATATAGATTACTCATAAAAGAAGAGAACTTGAATCAATGGCATAAAACTCATGAAAGAGAAGAAGCGCCAAATGTATGTGTGTTCATTGTAGGGGGTTGCTTATCCCACCCCCTACCTTAAAGCCTTTTATTTTGACTCTAACCAAGAATATTTACAGCTTACTACATCTTTAAGAGTATATACCAATTATCAATCAGCTAGGCCCAGATTGATTCTGGGAAGGGGGTGGGGACCACACAATACTATGCAGCCAGAGATAGAGTAGGCCTATGACCAGAAATGGGCTGGGCTATGGGTTGGGTGGAGGGTCTTCTTACCAAAAAAAAAAAAAAAAAAATCTTAGAAATTAGCAGCATAAGCAAATAAACATCTCCTGCAAATTAAATCTCAAATGCCTTGGCAACTGACAAGTGTTCAGCTAGCATATTTCAGCAGAAAACATGTTGCAGAAACATTTATGTCAAAAGTTTGATCATGATCTAAAACCCTTCTAAGTTTCTAACTACTAGGGAAGGTAAAAAAAAGAAGGCAATTTGAACCTTGTCTTCCTCCAACTTTTGACGAATTCTTTCCAAAGCTCTTTTCTCTTCCTCTTTCTCTGCCTTCCGGAAGGCTATCAAACTGCAAAGCAAAATACATTAACTCTGAATACTATCCAAGCAAAAGTCATTTCCCTATGGGGAATTGATCGGGCAGCAAATTGAAATGCACATCAAACTGAAGAGATACTGAAAGAAGGCTAACCGCTTTCTCTCATTTTCTTCTTCCATACGCTTGGCCTCAAGAAGTTCCTTGCCTATCCGAATCCTCTCCTACATAAACTCTCGAATGAATGTTATCGATATTATTGAGAAAAATTATCACTTAACCTCCATGAGATTTAACTTTTAAGAAGCTGTGACACAAAAAACTTCTTATAAAATGTTGAGATGTAAATCTCAGATAATTATTTTGCCCTAAAATTGGCCAACTGGCATGCATATTAACTTATTTTCGAACAAATTATATGGATGAAATGTCAACTAAATACCACCAACCAAAGGTAAAGATAAAACATGCCCAAAAGCTTGTAATTCGATCTCCTTTTATTTAAAGATCTTCTCTTTAACCCCCCCCCCCCCAACCCTTCTTTTTCCGCTCGTAGTTTGGTTGAGAGCCAAAAAAGTTTGGTTCTACGCATTTCCACAGGTATTTGGTTATTTTGTGAGGGCTGGCCAAAAGCCAAGCCATTCACAAACGATTCAGGCCCAATTTGAATAAAAGCATACTTTGTCTTGGTTCATTCTGTAAACTACCTTTTACTAGAGCTGGTGACCTGGGGTATAGCGATACTTCACTTAGGTCACATGAGGTTTACCTAATATCTATGAGGTGACCTACTTTTCAAACTATTATCACTTAGGTGACCTCCAGTGTAGTTCTGGTCATCGTAAGCTGACGTGGACAAGCCATTTCAAATATAATAAGTAAAATTTCAATTTTTATGACCATTTTACCCTTTCAACTTTAACTACATTTATCATCAAGTGATTTTAAAAGGAAAAAAATGACAAATTTAATATAGCCTCCTAATTTTTGGGGCTAAAAATAATAAAATATCACTTTTTTTAGCTCCTTTTATATTTTAAAATTGTTTTTCCTTTTTTTTTTTATAGGTTTGTAGTGCTTAAATCCAGCCAAAACACACACACACACAAGAAAAAAAAAAAAAAAAAAGGGGCAAAATAGACTTTTAACAACTCCGACGACTGGAAAAATGATTTGCACCAAACTTTGAAAATAAGGTCACCTCATAGATATTACGTAAATCTCGAGTCACCTAAGTGAAATATTGCTATACCCCAGGTCACCGAATTGAAATTTTCCCATTAAAAAGCCAAACTCGACCATCAAAACACTAAGCTAGTGGACTCCAAGAGCTTCAAAGAACTGCAAATTTAAAATGATGATGCAATTCTAAAAACTTGAATCCACTAGATTGAGTTTACGCTTAAGTTCAATCTACATCTAAACTAGTGCTATTGGGTGAGCTCATCCAATATCGAGCCAAACAATTTAAATCAAGTATAGCTGAGCTCAAAAACGTATATAAGACTTTCCGATCGAGCCAAGCCAAGCTAATCTTAATATTTGCAACAGCTCAATTTGGCTCATAACCAGCTCTAGTTTTGTCGGCCCAGCTGCCTGTGTCCCAGGAGAATGCCATGCATTTATCATACTATTTGCTAACTGGCAGAAGTTTTTAAGGAAGGTTTATAGTAGTTTCTAAACCTCAAGCAGATTTTGTAATAATTACCTTTTCAATAATATATTAAGCGAGCAAGCCACCCACAGTTTGCATCTATAACTTATTTGTAAAACTGCATGCAAAAGTGCTTTAGGAGTACAAGCTCTCCTTCATTCAAAGGCGCACTTTAGTATGCACCTAACTGCATAGGGGATGAAGGAGGGTTGGCAAATAGGTGTACCTTTTCTTTCTCTCTTTCTATCCTCCTGTCTTCCTCTTCCTTCTTTTTGCGAGCTCGTTCTCTTAAATCATGCAAGGAGAGAACATTAAAAAATTGTGGGATATAAGAATACCAAACTGGAAAGATTCATCAGCCCTAAATCTGTCATGTAGTCGAGTTAAATCTCAGAAAGAAGGTATTGCAAAATAATAGCCATACGGGAAGTTTAACTACTTATGAAAGGCGCAGAAAAACACAAACCCAATGCAACCATATCCAAATAACTATATATAACAGTTCAAACAAGCTAGAAAGAACATGGATAAGCAAATGAACCCTGGTCCCTGACTCCATAGATATTGTGAGTTGACTAGTCTTATATTAAGCCCTTCTTTGTGACTATAAAATTGCCAAAATCATTCTAAATCAAGGCATCTACACAAACTACACTTCATGAAAATCCAGAACATCTTGCATACATAAATACCTTCTTCTGAGAGTGTAAGATCAATCAAGTAAGCGGTCTTAAAACATATACACCACGAATACTAAAGATGAGGGACCTTTAGTTAATCACCAACCCAAACCCCAAGCAATTCCACGTGTACATGTTCTCCTCTTGTGCTTACCAAGTTCATCAAGTCGTTAACGGAAATCACTTTAAGCCTCTAATTCAAAGAATAAATTATTCATTATGGGAAAAATACAAACACCCTTCCTAGAACTTATGCTTCATCACCTTCTCACCTTCCCCTCACCCCACACACACACACACACACAAAAGCGNAGCGAGCGAGATTGTTCTGGCAACTTTCAATGTGAGCAACAGAAATTCCCTATCTATCGTAAAATTCAAAAAAACCGTGAAACAATTTCAAAGGAAAAAAAAAGAAGAAAAAGATGAAAGGGATTAAAATTACATAGCATCATATACACTCAGATAACTACATGGACCTCGCCACTGCCATTCATGATGCATTTATCAGCGTTACGGCGTCTTCTCTTACTTTTTGTGGGGGCGGAAAACGGGTAACATCTTAAATTATTCCATTTTGCTTTGTTTTTTGTTTTCTTTCTCGAAGGAGGGGGTTTAGAAAGCTTTCATCGCATAAAGTAAAGAAATGGAGATTCCATCCACACCTTAGCTCATGCAACTTCATCTTCTTTTCTTCCTCGGTGAGGGAAGGTTTAGGAGGCTCAGCATTACTATTGGCTGGGACCTATAATAAGAGCAGAAATGACTTCAATAACTAATGACAACTGCCAAAAATGACAGTACTTTATATACTAAGAACAACAAATAAAGCTCAAAAAGGAAAGGCCCAGGCCGCCCAGCAACCAGCAGGGACTTCGGCCATGGCATACAATGCACAAATATCAAAATACTACATTACAAGCAAACAGAGCCAACAAAATAAACTAATGCAATTTAATGGGTCATAAAAGAAGCACAATCATGCGAGCTTGACCCAGGCTGCCAGGCAAAGAACAAATGAAACAAGCATATGTTTCTATATGGGACCACAAGACCTACAATAAATGGATAATATGCATATATTTAGATATGGATATACTACAGTACCGATATGTATATATATATGTAGCTCATTGCCAGACATTGACGTGAATGATCCCGTAACAGGGAGGAGAAATGCATACATGGAAGTATCTAATGCTGCAGCTAGTTTGAGAAATAAGTGCACTTAAGTTGTACGGTATCATGAACTAAATGAGAGCACAATGAATGCACAAGAACATATCTGCATACCAAGTCCATGCACACAAATTGCTGTATTTATCAGCTTGTAGGACCTTTTTACATAGTAGCATGGGAGGCAGCAACGAGAAAGTAGAAGACCAAACTCTTGATGCTAACAGTTAAATAGGTGATGAGTACCACATACCATGAGCATCTGATCTATATCTGGATCATTTTCATGTTCAACTATCCAGTTAACAGCAGCCTCAAGACTGGCATTACCTGAAATGGAAAGTCAGGTATACAATCCAGAGTAATCGTCAAACAGGTGACATGTAATATCTGTATATACAGTCACAAAATATTGCAGACATATATCAGCATACATCTACGTTAACTACATTAGAGCATGTTCACAAACTAGAAGCTTAATATTTTAGATCTCCTGAGTTAGAGTAACTTTTCCCAGCTGTATCCATGAATCAGAATATATGATTTAGGCATTCAGTTATTCTACTACCTGAGTAATGAAGTGCACGGATCCCTCGTGCAGGTGAGAATCCCATCCCTTCAAGTTCCTCAAGCAGCTTCTTATCAACCTCAGGAACAACCATTTCTGTGGAGAATAGTATAAATTGCATATCAGTCTCAAGAACAACCATTTATGCTATGTTAAGTAGCCATGTGGGAACCTGGAGACTCGAACATGGGTATGGACTCTTAACACTTCATTTTAACCCAAAAGCTGACAACAGTATCCAAAAACGACACGTCCAACACAGACACGTACACGTGCCCAAGACTCTAGTTGATGAGGCTAAGTAATTCAGTAATTCAAAACCTACGGCTTTAGAGGCATATAATATGTATACAAAATAAAGCAATCAAATCACCATTACCATAATTAAATAGAGCCCACAATGTAACAGAAGTTAGTTAAGCAGGCGATGATAACGCATAATTGAGCAAACAGCTTACCTTGTGATTGACCGCTGCCACTAGCATCGACGTCCATTGCAGTGGTATCAGGGGCCGCATTTGTAGTGTTTGGGTTCTCTAAATTGATAGGCTTGGCAGACTCGGATGTCTTATCCGTAAATTCGGTGTGCCCAGTTCTTTTGGTATGCAAATCACTCTCCTTCAATCACATCCAGCAAATACATCGAAATTTCAAAACCCTAACAACTTGTAGTAGCAAAAATTGCAAGGAAAGTAGTGATCGGAAATTCGACGAGGGAATTTCAGCAAAAAGATAGAGAAGAAAAAAAAAAGGCAAATTAATGAATGAATGAATGAAAGAAAGAAAGAATTACAGTTTTGGATCGGCAAGGTTTGCCGCAAGAAGAGCAGATGAGATTGAGAACAGGTTCGGTGGATTCGGAGAAGTTGGAGTGAGAAGTGAGTTCGGCGTGTTGTTGAGCTTCCTCGACTGATCTAAGCATCGCCCCACAATCTCCACACTTGAGAGATAAACCCGCCATCGCCGCCGATTCGATTCGATTCGATTCGATTCAATTCAATTGGGATTCCTCTGATCTCTTTCTCTTTCTCTTTCTCTTTCTCTCTCTTCTTCTTTTTCTTCTTGGCGACCAAGGTCGATGATCAGAGTCCCGAACCAACAGGTTAGTTGTAGTTGTACGGTCTGGCAACGAAACTCTCACGACTAGTAGTAGTTGTTCAGTTTTGGTTTTGCTTCCTCCCCAAACCCCTCTTTCTCCTAGAAGGGCACATTGACCATTAATCCATGAGCCCAATGACATATGAGAATGTAATAAGACGGGACCCGAATAATCAAATTGGTAGTATATTTTATGAGCAACCAGCGATAATATGATATTTTCTCTTGATCTGGCGACATTAAAGTATAAAAAATAAGCACCCTGCGACATATACATCCAATGATGAACATTTTCCGACGAGTTATTTTTTATACTAATTTTGCTTTTTACTTAAACCATCTTTTATTTTTCTCTCTTTCAAATAAAATTTATCATTGCAAAAAAAAAAAAAAATTATAATTCAGCGAATATATCTAAAATCAGTTATTCTCTTATCAGGCCACTTGATATATCAGGCGAGTACTGGACAATTAAAAAATGGTACTGTGTAAGCAAAAATTAGTACTGAAGTGGCACAAGATGAGAAATAAGTAATACATAGTTGTACCATTTTATAAGCTACCAATACTTTCGCCTGATATGAGATTCTGTGATCTAAAATTTGGATGTATATGTCACGAATATCACAATTTTTATACCTTAGTTTCGCCAACGTCTCACTTTTTATACCCTAATGTCGTCAATGTCTCATTTTTTATACCCTGATATTGCCGGACTAAGAAAAAATACCATATTGTTGCAAGTTGCCCAAAAAATATACTCCCTTCGTTCACTAATGAAGGTTACGCGACACTATTCATCTCCCCACTTGGAGGGAAATAAAGTTACCCAAGTACTCTTGAAAAAGATACTTGTGACACTTTATACATGAAAGGTGTGCAAGTGGATATTTTTTGTCAAATTTGGGGATTTTATTGTCCAAAAATATGAAGTGTAGCCTTGAGTAAAAAACGGCTCAAAAAGTCAAGCGTAACCTTTATTAGTGAACGGATGGAGTACCTATTTGGTCATTTGGGGGAAGACGGATTCCAATTGTCTAACCCATAAATTTCACAACACTGAGTTTATGGAGATCCCATGGTTTGAGCCGGGTCTTCTCCCTATGCGAATTAGGCGGACACCACTAGAGCCAATGCTCATTGGTAAATGGGTCAATTTAAGAAAATTAAGCAAATAATTTTTCAAAGAAAACATGAAATTTGAAAACATGATGATAGTAGTAGTTATCCAATCATGAATGAAATATGAATATTATAAAACCATACTCCCTCCGTTCTAAAATTAGCTTTCATAAAGTGGAATAGCATAAGATTTTAGGATAGTGTGTTTAGACTTTGATTTGCCCTTGTGATTGGAGAGAGAAAGAGAGTGTATTTTTTTTTTTATTATATTTGTGAGATAGTGAAGGGTATTGTAAGAAAGTAATGAGGTTTTATGGTTTTTGAAAGCTGATTTTAGGACAAAAAAAGTAGGTATTTTTGAAAGCTAATTATGGGACGGAGGGAGTATTTTTTAGGGAAATTTGTGAGAATAACCCAAAATAGGATTTTGGTGCTAGATAGCATAGCTTATTTTCAATGACATAAACTATTTGACAAAGGTGCAGTTGTTGACATAGGCTCACGGAAGCTTATTGACTCTGTTGGAAAAGTCACACGTCGCTTGTTGCCATTTCTTCTCTATTTTTGTTTTGGGGGAGGGGGGATTGGGGGATATTACCTACTGCTGTCAAATAGGTCGTGTCGGGTCTTGTTCATATTCTTGTCAAAGCCAAACAGGTTGATAATCCCTCGACCCTAACCTAACCTGCTTGTTAAACGGGTTGAAAATCTTTGACCTTGATCCGACCTGTTAATAAACGTGTTTATTTGCTAACAACCTATTAACCCATTTTAGTTTTTAAATATTTTCGAACTAGTCAAAAACTCAAGAAATACATATAACTTTACCTAATGAAAAATGAACTTTTAAACCGTACACAATGTTAATCTAAGTCATAAATTGTTAAATTATTTCAAGTTGATTGAATTTAGATTTGACATATATAACTAAACGGGGCGAGAACTGGTAATCTTCGTGTTGGAAATATCAAACTTAACCTAACCCATTTAATTAAACGTGTAACTCGTGTCGATCCGTTTAATTAATCGGGTCGAAAACTCTCAACACCAGCTCACTATATTTGTGTTGTGTTGTTGTGTCATATAATCTTTTGGCAGCCCTAATATTAGCTCGTTCAACCATGGCACGTGCTTGTCAATTCCCTTCAACCATCTATTATTTCCTTAAGTTTGAAGAAAAATTTGGCTCGTGCATCAATTCGAAACCCTATTTGAAGAAGAAAAGCAAAATTCAAGTGGTATGAGTTCTGTATGTTCTTCATCCTTTAGAAGAATATTAGCTAATGTTAGTGGAAGTCATGTTGAGGCTATAAGTCGCCACATTAGACGTCTCCGTTTGAGTAAGAGAGTTTCGGTAAACCCGTCCATTTGACCAAGTTTCTTTCAACTTCTCCTTCTACTTCCAATTTCTTCTTACACCGGATCTTGATTAAGGATGAACCATTCCCTATCCACTCAACACACCTCCTTGATTAGTATAGGGCTATGAGATTGATTTCACAAAAACTTGTATGAGGCAGAAGAAAAAGTGGTACCAGAAAAGTGGTGGTACCACTTTTTCTTCTTTAAAGTACATGAGGCCACCTCATATAAGAATAATTGGATTTGATTTTTCCTTACGTGGAAGTAGTTGTCTTTTTTGAATTTTTATTTGGACAGCATTGTGGAAGTTGTTCTCAACACCGAACTTCGGCACTAATGCGCCACGATACGACGCGTGCAGCTGCACTTTTCTCGTGAGTCTCTCTCCCTCTTCTCTCTCGCTCAAGATCTCGCCAGTCACAGCATCTTCCAAGCAAAAAGAAGAAGAAGAAGAATCCATAACAAAATCATACCAAATCCCCTTCCATGAGATGAGATTGCGATTGCGATTGCGATTGCGATTGAGGTTAAGAGGCACTCGAGATCGGTGATACAATTCCTTGTGTTCGGACGATGACGAGTTCATTCGATGTCATATCTCTGAACTACAACAACATCATCCCAATTCATCAGAGTTATTTCGCCATTGAATTTGATGGACTCGAAGCCCAACAATGAGGTTGAGGATCCCAATCTCAAACTCATCCACTGGGAAGATTTCCAACAAGAACTTGCCAGGC
>BSSO01007015.1:0-11371 GCA_030267885.1 Mesembryanthemum crystallinum | reverse complement strand
ACTGGTGAGAGAGTGGGTGACAGGAAGGGGAAGGGAACTGATGGGTGAGAAGAGAGAATCAGAGAGAGAGAGAGATGCAAATGAAATTGAAGCTGTTGGGTTTTAAATGTCAGAGTATTAAGTTTAGGGCATCAAAGCGGCGAAGGGGAAACCTTGATAATACCACATTAAAACTCGGGATATTAAAGTTGAAGTTCATGTATAATGACTAACTATACCACATCATCATATTAGGAATGTGTTCATTTCAATTGAATATAAGAACTAAATTGAATGGATAATAATGTGAGAGCAAAAGTGAGTCGCATAATTAAATTGAATTGAACAAAATTTTCCTAAGCTATATATGGAGAATTTGTCAATACCTCATTAATAAAAAAATTGCTTTTCAACTGCAATTTTAATTTTATGGACCATTCATAAGAGAAATAATTCATTAATGCTAACAATTGCACTTATCTAGCGCTAATGCAGATTTATTGTCTAATCAGTGGTATTTCTAAGTTAAGAACCAACAAAATGATAATAAGGTGGACTTAAAGAACTGCCTCAATTTTGCAATAAATGGGGATTTAAGAATGCTAAAAGTTTGTAGATAATGGTACTAAAATGATTAAGAAAATACAAACCACCAATTTTATTGTACCCCTAAATAAGAAATTTTTTACAACGATCCTCATAATATGGAGAAGATATTATATTGTTCCGGATCATTATTAGTCCTCCTCTCACAAAAATAAGATATTTGTCATATCTTTTTTGCGTAAATTGGAATAAGCTCACCTTGATTCCTGAGAAGAGGGACCCAATAATCCGAAACCATATAATAATGAATAATCTCTCCATAAAATGGCTCCAACTAACAAAATCTCCGATCATTCTCTATAAATCAATACTATACATGCAAAAATCCTTTAAAGTGATTAAATGAGTCCGATATTTTATATAAGTTATGACAATATGACTCGATGATATAAGAGAAAAGTGTACATTATGCTCTATGTGTCACTATGTGTGACTTGGCCCTCTTGTAGATAAGGAGTATAGTGTGACATAGTCACAGTTGGGTAGCTCCTATAAATTAACAAACACAAAATTATTATATCAGACGGAATGATATATCAGGTGTAATATGTACTGATAGTCTATAAAAAGATATTGGTAAGCTAAATATGGTACTGATAACCAAAAACTAGTATTATTATTATTATTATTTTTATCCAGTATAGCTCTAGTATTGTTCTTTTGTTTATACAGGACTATTTTTTTTTTCTTGTCCAGTACCAGCCTGATATGTAAGGCAGCCCGATAAGAGAATGATCAATTAATAAATATGGGTAATTCTTCCACGGCCACCGCTAAATGGTGGTCGTGGAAACATTATTGGTTTGGTCGGAACCAAACTGTTTTTGGTTGCAACCAAAGTCCAAAAAATCATAATTATCACTTTGGTTGGATCCAAAGTGTTTTTGGTTTCAACTAAACTTATAATTGATAAGATAAAATGAACACATAAGATTAGTTCACTTAAATCTAACGGTATATATTAAAAGTTTCAGTGGCCACCACTAAGCGGTGGCCATTGTAAAATTTTCCTAATAAATATAGTAATTATTGTTGATGTTGTTAAGCGCATGCTAATTTACTATCCAAGTCAACCTCTGGGCGACCCTCATGTGATGTTTGCTATATATCAATTATCAACCAATCCAGTCATCTTAATCCTCTATCTATCCCAATCTATTTATCATCTCATATTACAACAAATATATGCAAATCAACTCATTATTAACATTATTATCATCTCTTAAGCCCACCCATAATCCCGCTCATTAACCACATGAGCGTCGGAGCGTGATTTTTCTTGGAAAGTTTTGAGTGCAAATTAATATCCTTATATTAGACCTTTCGTACAAAGAAACAATCGGTAAGATCATATTTTGACAATTTTATAATAGTATTTTAAGATAATTTAAGGTTTTATTATGTAACTTTATTTTGACCTAAAGATGTGTTCGTTGAAATTTTCAGTAAGATTTTCGTACAAGTATCTTTTGTTCTTTTAATACGACTCATATTAATTAATACTCCTAAGTATTAAGGTTGTATTGTTAAGCCAACTGATTAGGATTAGAAAAGATTTGATACATCACTTTTAGTCCAAATTTGACACTAATTAAGCCCAGTTTTTGTTAGATTCATCATTTTTTTTTTCAATTCAATTAACTTTTACAACTTTTTCATTCTCTCACGTATTAGAGTTTTGTTTAGTCAGATTGAAAAGAACATATATCCTAATTAACCTATGTTTCATTTGGATAGAATAGTCAACTTTATGCTTTGATTATCTTTTTTGTTGGTGATAATCTATGGGAGACATGCATATTATATATTGGCATGTTTTGTAAGGTATGAGATCGAAGGATAAAGAAGATTCTAGTTATCGTGATTCGTCAGACAACACGCAAAATCCAACAATAATAATAGTATATATATATATATATATATGCATGAATCACATTGAATAACATGAAAACATACGTCTATAATGATAATAATGGGTTAAATTAACAAGAGTCCCACAATTGCATGGGCCACACAAATGGCAATACTACTATCTAGTAAGTATATGCTTTGCTTAATTTCCACCACATAATTGATATTTGATAATACTACCTTAGAGCAGAGGACCACAACAATGGATGAGGATGATGACCAAAATTGTAGAAGGAGATGACTTTTTACACGTGAGAAAAAAAAAATCAAATAAAAAATAAAAAAATATAATGGGTATTGGGTTCTTAATCTCTGACTTTTAATATTGTCGACTAATCTTTGATTAACTTTTCACTATGAAATACTATAATAGTAATAGTGAAAAGTACTTAGTAAATAAAGAACCTATGGTGCTTATTAAGCACAAGTGTAACAACCTTTAACTGGTGCAATGAATAACACAGCTAATCTTTATATGTTGGTGATATGATTTCTTAACACAATGTTAATCGATGACTAAAAAACTTTAATGCAAGTGATGGTAAGAAAGAAAAAGGGATTAACTTCAAATAATTTTTTTAGAAGAGCACAATTAGATTAAAAGGTTTTGCTAATAATTAATAGCACAAAGTTGAAAAGTTATGCTAATTGATACAGTTTACTACTATTACATCAATAATTATTGTATCTTTGGTCATAGCCTTTTCTCAGTTCTTGGATTATTTGATTTATCTATTAATTGGATATCAAGATCTCTAATTTAGAATCTATCAAATTAGGTTAACTCTTTTAAGTAAAAGAGTTTAGTAAGTACCCTAATTAGTTGTCCCAGCCCAATTTTGTGCTGACTTTAGGTAGAGGACCTACCTTTAGCCTTTACGAAGCAGCTAATCAACTTTGACCTATTATTTGAATGAGTCGACCATCCTACGTGGCACACTCATCCACTTATCTTCGTCCACGTGGACCCCCAATTCAACTTTAAACACGGAGTATTTAATTTATTTATTTATAGTTAACAGTCTTAACACCTAACCAATACTATTTCTTTTTCTCTTTTCCCTTTTTTTGTTTTAAATAGAAAACACAAAAAACAAACCCAACCCAACATATTTATCTTCGTTGTTTGGATCCTTCTTCTTCGTCTCTCTCCCTCTTCAAAACCTCCATTTCATCATTCTCTCTCCCCTCCATTCTCTTTCTCTCTCTAGAATTCTGCGACCCTCAAAACGATGCCGTATTGTAACGTGACCGGCGGTGAGAATGGGCTCCGGATTTTCTACCGAACATACGGCCAAGGACCCGTCAAGGTTCTTATGATAATAGGTACTTTTCTCTCTCTCTCTCTCTCTCTCTCTCCTCTAAATTATTGATTTTTAACGGTTATTGTGTGATTTTTGATGATTTTCGAATTGGGTTTTGGTTTATTTTTGATGGGCATTAGTTGAATTTTGGTGATTTTGATTTTTGGTTTTTGAATCAATCAGGTTTAGCTGGGACCCACGATGCTTGGGGGCCTCAAATCAAAGGGCTGGCAGGGACTGATATCCCCAATGACGAGAAATCAACGGCTAGTGATGCGGGTTCAGGCAATGCCGCCGGTGTTGAGGTTTGCGCGTTTGATAATCGGGGCATGGGTCGGAGCTCCGTGCCCACTAAAAGATCCGAGTACACGTAAGAGAACAACTCTGTGATATGAGAATTGATCAATTTTTGTTTTGTGTGGGTGTTGTTGAATTATCGTACATTGGAAAATTGTTCGTGTCACTTTTGTTAGATTGATGATCAAGTTATTATTTTGATGAATTGCCCATCAAAATTTTGACATCTTGATAATCCTCTGGATGGTCTTATATGTTATGGTTTATGTTTGTTAGAGTACTTTTTTCTGAGTTTGGTTGTAGTTGTTCATAGTTAGATAGCTATTCTTTGTCAAATTTGGACCTACATTGGCTTCTGCCCTTGCATACTTCCCAAAAAGGAAAAAAAAAAAAAAATTGGTACTTGGCTTCTAAGAAAATTACGAAAAGTATTTAAATTTGCTGTAGTCTGACTCTTCTGAATTGGTAAACTTAGTGGAAAGTATCTTCGTTTGCAATTTGGGTTTGAAGCTGATTCTTTTAATCAATGTTGTTTCAATGTTTATTTTGTACTGTAGTTGATAAACAACATGTTAATGGTGAGTGATGATCATAAGCTTATGCAAGTTGCCAATTGTGAGCTGAATGAGTCTTCTGATTGTAACAACTGAGATTAGATGATATTCTTGGTTGACAATTTGTTAGTTTCTTTGTGAGTGTTTGGCTTTGATTGATATGTATTTATGTAATGATTTGTCAATGTTGGGTACAGAACCACAATTATGGCGAAAGACACAATAGCAATAATGGATCATTTGGGTTGGAAGAAAGCTCATGTCTTTGGGCATTCAATGGGTAAGTTCAGTTCATGGCTTCATGATCAAATAGTTAGTTATCATGGAATTGTTTTGCTTATGAATTAGAAGTTCAAATTTTGTCTGTATTTTGTTTGTGCAACAGGAGGAATGATAGCTTGCAAGTTGGCTGCTCTGGTACCAGAGAGGATACTATCCTTGGCTTTACTTAATGTGACTGGGGGAGGGTTTCAATGTCTTCCAAAGGTATAATAATTCTTAATGTAGAAGTATGTTTTGTGACACCTCCATGATGTGCTACTTGTTGTATTGGTAATCTGATTGCGCTCTTCTAAGAGACACTAATATTCTGTTGCGCTTGTTTATGCATGTTGATCCCCTCTCTACATGACCATACTATTCTTCCTATTATTGAATATTTAAAATACTGGACGGCAATGTGATGGAGATGGCTGTCATCTTAATTTGAATTTTTTGGTCATATCTTTTGAATGTCATCAGTAGGAAAAGTAGAGAAAGACAAAGTTGGATGAACCTTCATTGTCACTTCCTGGACATGTGGCTCATCTTTGAGTGTTTGATTTCACATTGATGACCTTCTTTTAAAAGCAAAAATTTTAAGTCTAATAAATCTACGCGTGATGCTCTGCGGCTTTTAATTTTCATAAAAATTGTTTGCCCATGTTTAAGCATGGCCTCTCCCGAATTTTGAAGAATTTGCTTCTTTATCAAATTGTTACAAGGGAGTGGTATATGTCTGGCCTGGTACGTGAAACTTATCCACTGGCAAGATATATGGCGTCTGGCCCCATTGCTAAGAGGCTGGCATCTTATTTATTTCCATCCAACTGACCAAAAAATCTTCTGTTTAATTTTCAAAGTCAGGAAAAGCTTTTAGTTACATCTTTGTTTTTAGGGTAAACTTCTAGTGGAGTGCTTTGTATCTAAACTATTGAGATTTATGACATTGACAATTCAGGAGACTTTGTCCCACTGATTCAGTCTAACAGAAATGTTTTCTCTGCTATAGCCCGTAAGAAATACAACACCTAACTACATCTAATGGTGGCATTTCTGCCACAAGTTTGTTATCTAACTTGTAAGATGAGATTGTTAAGTTCAAATTGCTGACTTCCAAGTTTGTTATGACTGTACTAGACAGTAAAGCCTGTGCACATGGACATCATCTGAGGATAATGTATGAGAGTTGTCCACAACGTTCCATGTTGTAATGAAGGTTCTATTTGTTGAAGAAAGCTTCATATTCCATTTTGTAGTCTGCTAGTACTTAAAAACACTAGAAAAAGAATGAGCTCTGTTTCTTAAGGTTTACAAAAAAACAGTTTCATCATATCTAAAACAATGCATATGATGCTTGAATTTTGTATTATATGTAACCCTCTATGCTTCTCTTCCAGCTTGACCGGTTAACTGTATCGGTTGCGGTGCGTTTCTTATTGGCCAAGACACCAGAGGAAAGGGCCGCTGTGGACTTGGACACACATTACAGCCAGGTGGATTCCTCTCCTTGTCTCATTATGCTGCAAATTTAGATCAGATTCGTTAGCCAAAAAAAAAGCAAAAAGTAATAGTAAAATGCACCGTGCATGCGCACACAAACAGAAACAGAGACCAAAAGGCTTCATCACCCTCTTGCTAATTATATATACCAATACTTTTAAACTTGCGGTACTAGGTTAAGCAATGGCTTGATATAAATACTTATCAGCAAATGTGTTATTTATACAGGAATATCTTGACGAATGTGTTGAAGAGAGCACAAGACGAGCAATTCTATATCGAGTAAGATTTTCAAACCTTTTCAACTTTGTCAGGTTATCGATTTACTGTATGAACCAACAATATTTGCCACTAAATTTTATAATAGTACTTAGTGACTTAATGCCCTTTACCATCTTCTCTCTTTTCTTTTCTTTTCTTTCTTTTGGACCTAGGTAAGTTTGTCTCATTGAGCCTAATTAAGCGTTAGAGATGATTGCCTGACGTGCATCTACTTATTGATGTTGTAAATCATATTCTAAAATCCAAGAATGACATTCATAGTTAACATGCTACTGCGTGGAGGCTTGGTTTCCTTCTGGTGGCTGCTCAATGCTTGATGATTATCTCAGTAACTGTTAAATGTTATCCACATTGCTTGACTCGTGACTTGCTACTGCAGGAATATGTCAAAGGCATATCAAAAACTGGGATGCAATCTAATCATGGTTTTGAAGGTCAGATCAATGCATGTTGGACACATAAGGTGACCCAAGCAGAAATTGAACAGATCCGTTCTGCTGGTTTCCTAATATCTGTCATTCATGGGAGGTACGTAGTGGCTACCGTCAAATGTTTCAGCATTTCAATTTTTCTATAGGATATACACTGAACAAATATGTTATTATCTGCAGGCATGACATTATAGCTCAATTGAGTCATGCAAAAAGACTGGCAGAGAAGCTGCATCCTTGTGCAAAAATGGTGGATTTACATGGAGGGCATCTAGTGAGCCATGAGAGGACCAAGGAGGTATACTTGTCTTTCCTTTTAGCCAAAATCCTGGGGCGTTTTAGTTTTTATACCAATTTCAGAAAATAATTTTACACAAATGTTTTTTTAAACTGGATGAGTGTTCCAAACCTTGTTCCCAATGACGTTGATTGCTTGATTGCACAATTCCAGGAAAAGTGTGTTGAGTGTTTTAGGAGGAAAAGATATTGGGAGCAATTCTGATAACAATGAAGAACCTTTGTTTGACTGAAACACCCCGAAGTGTAGCCTTTAACCAAAATATCCATATAATACAACCTTTTTGGAAACTAGCCTGTGTGTATTGAGCAATTACTTTTATCATAGCACTGATAGCAGGTTCTGTTTCGTTATGATGCCTCGTGTGTGTTAAACGATTTGATGATTTCCTTCTTTACCCCTCTTATAGGTGCATGTTAACCTTCCCCACCCTCACCTTCCCCAAAAAAATTTTAAGTAAATAAAATTGAGTTGTCTGACTCACATGTTAAATTTGGTACCTATGTTATCTCTCTTAGTCTAAGAGGCTAAAATGGAAATTGGTCAAACAAAAGAAGAACGATTGGCGGGTGTCAAACGAAAGAGTGGAATGCGTGGATGAGACTAATGAAAATACATACCCGTAGGCCTCGGGGATGTTTCCGAAAAGGATAGCTAATATATGGTGGTTTTGGCCAAATGTTCATATTTGTCGGTAGTTTCAGACAACTTTTTAAAAAAATGCAGCGCCCACTAGGCTCTATTCATTTCAACCAAATAGTGCTTAACTAAACTGAAATGGATTTGATGAATAGTACTAATATGTGAGAAAAAAAAAGTAAGTTACAGAACTGAATGAATATGCGAAATGAACAGGGGCTAATAGTCTGTGCTTAGATTTAGCAGCTGTTTCTGTTAGTAATGTTCATTGAAGCATAAAGCACAAGCTATGATTTCATCAACCATGTCCACGTCTTTTGATTTGATGATTGTACCTGGAATTTTTTGTACGTAAGTGTAGTGTGTCTCTCCCAGGGTTTCCCTGGCATATAAATATAGTTATAGAGCTAGATATAGATTGGTGATAGTTGAAATAATTGTTCCTTACCAAATTTCAGGTGAATGAAGCACTTGGTGAGCTGATCAGGGCATCAGAATGCAAGATAAGCCCACTTGATTGGACAAACTTACCTGAAAGGAAAAGCTCAGGTATGAATTACTCACACATCTGGCTCCTGATATTATTACAAGTGCCGATCCCTTACTCTTTCGATTTAGATTTAAACATGCTTCTAAGGTAATACATTCTAATCGGTAACTCAGGTTTGTGGTTCCCTTTTCAGATTGGATCAGAACTTGGAAGATGATGGGCATTACGAAATCAGCAACAAGGACTGGTTTTTCTTCCATGTATAAAATGTTGGAAAGATTAAACCGTTGGTTGATTGCTCTCTTCGGTGTCTTTGTGATTGTCTTCGAGTACATACGAAGAGCAGTGGGAAGATTTAAACCGGTCAGGGTAGGACCATCCCTCACTTGATCTAATTCACTGGATTACTTAAGGCAGAAAAGTATCAAGTTGACGGGATCTGAGCCTACGAGGGAAAAACTAACCTAGGGACGCAAATAAAGTCGTAAATTTGGCTCAAAAGAAGCCGTAATTTTGTGGAACGAAGTTTCACAGGAAACAACACTCTGTATCTGGAAGAGGCAGGCAATTCGTCTGCCCCGGAGAGTAAAAAGGAAGAGGGGGGTAGTATATCATTTTTGCCCCTTTCCCTTTTGATTTCATTTTGAGGTTTTGTGTACATTTACACCCTCAGCACAAAATGCTGAACCCCAAATGTATAATTTGTAATTGTTATTGTATTCAACATAACTGATTTTAACTGAATTATAAAAGGATCGAAATCAATATTGTGAAACACACATTTCTTTTTCTTCTTTGCTTAAAGCTATGGTCAGTAGGAATGGTAAATCTCTAAAGGGTATAGTATCTATAAAGACTAGAATTTTGTGAAGTGTGTCAAACTGTCAATCTTATGGAGAACACGGAATTAACAGTTTTTTGGGATGTAAGCCTAATCCAATCAAGCATTTACCTACCAACTAATTGAGTCAGTATCAAATAGAATACCTTCTAACCTTGAGTTTGAGATTTATATCCGAAATACTCCCTCCGTTCCTTAAAAATACTATCATTTGCTTTTTGCACAACAACCAATGCAAGCTGATTTTTGTATGTGCTTTCTCATTTGGCCCACCACTTTAGTGTTTATCACCACAAATTTTTTACCCAAAAGAGATATGGTAGTGTTTTTGTGAAACATCCAAATAAGAAAAATGGTAGAATTTTTAAGGAACGGAGGGAGTAGTATTTTCTAAAATAAAATAAAACTAACATATATAACCATATAATTGAATTTGACTACGAACACTTGGTTCAAAGATAACCTTGTCAAAGGTCAGAGGTTCAAACAACCCAGCCCCTCGTCAGCCCTAGAAACTCAGGGAGGCTGACAAGTGACTGGGCCCACTGGGCTTACGTGGAGTAGGATTTTGGTCTTGGGCCATGCAAAACTACAGGCTGAACCCAATTTGAAATGTGCGACTTAACCAATAAATAATAAAAAAAAAACTACACAATTAAACTGAAAATGCATTGCAGGAGAGGAAGTGATGAATGCGAAATAATATTACCATTACCATGATGTTGAGAGCATAGGCAGAGAAAGATTGTTATGGTCTTTAGAGAACAACTAAATTGGTACGTATATACATATAAGCTTAGAAATATTAAACTCTTGAACATCAGCGTATAGTAGTTGGTGTTGGGTTCATTCGTCTTAGGACTCATCATGAGTTTGAGGCTCATCAAGGTTCTCATTATCATACCATAACATTAACAGAACACCTTAGGCATAATACATAGGGGTGGGGTCTGCACATGTACAGCCGTGCGTAACCACTTGGTTCCACCGCGATGGTATAGTGTTTAACTAGGGCGTTGTTACCACATACTCCCTTGGTTTTCCGCAACTCACCTTATTCGTAGAACAGAGGGAGTAAAATAGATTAAAAACTAAACATGAAGCTCTTATATATATATAGATGGATATGCAACAATAATGTACTAGGAGTATAAATTAATTCAAGGCAAAAGATGAAAAAACATATAAATTGGTAAGATCGAAATCAAATTAGAATAAGAAACTTACTTAGCTTTGGTGTTGTTCTATATATGTTCCTGGGAGGATGATAAAGTAAGCTTATATAAACAACCAGGCATGATAATTGACATGTGAGATTGGAGATTGGAGATTGGAGAGAGAAATGCCCTGTGGAAGTGCTTTAATTTGGAGAGAGAGAGAGAGAGAGAGAGAGAGAGAAGAAGAAGAAGAAGAAGAAGAATTAGTAAGAATCAATTAAGTGCATAAGATGGATAATAATAGGGGGAATGGATTATATGGATTAAATGACTGGGTAAGAATAAGATGCTTATGATAGGGGGAATAAAGAATATACGTTAAGGATATGCTATTGCTATGTTATTCTAAATTCTATTACGCTTGTGTCGCTTTCTTCACCATCTTTTTTACTGTATGTCACTACTACTTTTTACTTCTTCTTTACGTAAATTCATACTCCTCTTCATGTTAACTGCATGCCTAAACCACTCCTAATTTGCAAATTTGCACACATTGATTGCCCACCCATTTTTTTCGTGCTCTCTTTAAATACTAGGAGTACTTCATTTGTTGCAAGTGTTTGTTGTTGGTTGAAAAAGGATATTGGAATGATAAAGAAATTCACTTCACTCAATTCAATCATTCATTCAACTCATTCTTCTCATTCAATAAAAAAACTAGGTTACAAGCCATTTATATAGACTTAGTACCACTAACTCCCTAACACCCACTAATCAAGTCACTAGCCTAGAAAAGTGGAAGACATGGCCACTAACATAAT
>BSSO01007014.1:0-11372 GCA_030267885.1 Mesembryanthemum crystallinum | reverse complement strand
GCTAAAGCAGCTGGGTTTTTTTGGGGATATACTATTTCTGACGTCCAACGAAATTGGACAAACTTGTAACTGTTGAGCGGTGGAGGACATCTTGTCCTCTACTGCTGTACTATTTCTGATATCAATATACTTTTTCTTCATCTATTTTTTTTTTCAATTAATAACAAATAGAATTAGGGGTCTATTTAGTTGTGGAAAATGGAAATAGTTTTCCATTTCTAAATTTCCTAGAAAAAGAAAACAATTGAAAACCACTTTTGGGAGCAGTGTGGCATGATTCATGGTTCGCACTGCTGTGTGGAAAGGGATTGTTTAAAGTCGTGAACGTAATTGACCTAGGACGTTTTTTGGTTCACTAGGGTAAAATCTTTGGTATGATATTCTGGTAGTGTTTCTAAATTTGATTGTGGCAGAAATTTTAGTAATACAGTAGAATATATTTTCATCTTCTTCAATTTGATAGTGTTCCTCTATCTTCACTAGAATTAAATAATTCCATTCTTTCTCAAACGTTTAGCTGGAATTGGATAGCTAATTTCAAAGAATTCAATTGCTAGTGGATTACTAATCAAAATGTGTGAGTGCGTTGTTTGAAAGGGGTGGGCGTCAGTGGATTATATGACACTGTTTTAGAGATGAAAACAAAAAGAATGTGTCAAATTGACGTGTTCTTCTTTTTCTTCCTACCATAACTCCTAATCTTCTACCACCGTAGATTGACGAGGTTGACATGGGAATTTCACCCACCACCATCACCATTGGGGATGGTGACCGCTATCCGCCATTGAGCATTGTTTGTCAACCAGTCGTCGAGTCAGGGGTGGCGACCATGCACCCTCATCTGAGTCAGGTTGCCGACCACCACCGTTGAGTGGTGGCTGCCAACCACCATCATGCAAGTAAGCAAGCGGTGGCCCCCCGATGACCATCATCAAGCTGGCAATCACTCTCAGACGAGTGTGGGCCCTCGAGTACCATCATTGAGCCCTTGTTGTGCCTAGGCCTGCAGTCAGGTTAATCGAATCAGTTTCGAATTTGGTTCGATCTCCGATGGGTCTTAAATTTGAGTCAGTTCGGGTTGGGTTGGATCATATTTGGATTCAGGTATATTCGAATATGGTTTTATTTCAAGGTCAAATGGGCCGGATCATAGAGCTCAGGTCATATCACGTTGGGTTAATTTAGATTAGTTCTTAGTTGGTTTGTCGGGTCAATGACGGATCTGGTCAATGTTGGGTCAGGTCGGGTCGGTTTAGATAGCTCGATTTGGGTCGGATTCGGGTATGGGTCGTCGGTCACGCTTTTTTTCGGGGTCGAATTCAATTTTAGTTCAGGTAATCTCGCGTGAATCTAGTATGGATTGCAACTAGGTTTAGATATGTTTTCGAGTCAATCGGGTCGGGTAATCGGTTTCAAGTCTGTCTTGGAAGGTCTAGATGTCCCATTGTTATGTAGATTGTAAAACACCACCTCTAATATGCAAGGAAAATTTGGTAATATCAAATTTTAGATTTCCAAGTCCTTTATAACTTTAGATAGTTTGAATAACTATTTTCTTGTAATATTTGTATTCATAGGTGCTAAATACAACATCAAAAAAGTACATATACAACATTTTAATAGTTGGAAAATGTCTATACTACCCTTATTCTACTTTGACATCCTCTCTCCCTATTAACACTCTGACATCTACTTAAACATTCTAATTGAACTCTCACTTAAATTAAATTTTGTTTGAATTATCCATGTAACTACACTACATTATTGGATGAAGACACACATAAAAATATTTATCTAGATTTAATTTTCAACCTCAAAGTAGTTAATTGTCAAATATATTTATAGTTTAATGTAATTTTACAGATTTTTAAATTTCAAANATAAGACTCTTCTTCCAGTTCGATGGAGGGTATTAATACACGGAGGGTATCAACACCATTCGTCCATTTTGACGAAGATCAACGAAGGGTGTTGATACCTTTCGTCCAAATCCAAGAAAGGTCCTACTTCTTTCTTTTTATTTTAAAAAAATTGTAAATTTAATTTGCAAATAAAGAGTGAATATAATTTGATAATTAAATATTTGAGGTTGAAAATTAACTCTAAATAAATTTTGGGGAAATTGCAGTTGGTACCATTGTAGTTAAGACATTTCCAATTGGTGGCCAATATATCTACAAAATCCAAATGATGCCCTTATATTCTTTACCTTTTCTACTCGGTGACCATTTTCTTTAAGAAAGTTGCTAATTGAGGTGATTAATTTATTGATTTTGCGCATATTCTTCGTATCTACTTCTCTAATGCTTCATCTCGATCATTCATAATGTTTTAAGGTGCAAAATTAAAACATGAATAACATAATAATAAGTTTAGGGGAGCAAAATTAGAGCTTTAAAGTGAGGATTGAGGAAGTGATGAGTTGAGCAGAACTTGAAAATGGGTGGTAAAACCAAAATAAGATGCCACGCCTGCAAATTAACAACTCAATCAACATTTCTCTTAAAATTTAGGTCACCAAGTAATAGTAAATACTAATAATACATGAGCACCATTTGGATTTTAAAAAGATTTTGGGCACTAACTGGAAAGGTCTTAACCTCAAGGGTACCAATTGGAATTTCCCTAAATTTTGTCATGTGTGTTGTCATCTGACATTGTAGTGTTGAAAAGTTAAATACTAGTTACCTGAAAAATTCAAACAAAAATTATGTGAAACTTCAATTGAAATGTTAAGTGAAAGTTCAAGTAGAATGTTTAGGTGGGTGCGGGAGTGTTAAGGATGGAGGAAGGGAGTCAAAATAAAACAAGGGTAGTATAAACATTTTTCCTGTTAAAATGTTGTATCTATGCCTTTTGGGATTTGTGTATATATACTAATGACATTTTCTTGGCAAAGAGTAAAAGATTGAGTGTCATAATTTCCAGTGTTAAACAGCCCTAAAGGTTCTCTAAAAGCCTTCCAAGTTCAAAAGTCACAAAGTTTTGGTTTTTAGTTCAAAACTAAATTTTTCTAGAGGTTTTAGAATTATAATATATATATATATATAAATATATATAAAAGGAGAAATTTCAAGAAGGGTGCCCGAGGTTTGGTGTAATATTAAAAAGGGTGCCCGACGTTTGCATATTCCCATTTAGGGTACCTAACTTTTGAATTTATTTTCATTTAGGGTCCGATGACTTGACGGTGTTAAATTTTCTGTTAGATTAGTGACGTATTCAAGGATGATTTGATATCTGTGTGCCATTGATGGTAATTTTACACTCATAAGGAAAATATATTTTACACTTACAGCCTTGGACATGTCACTGATCTAACTGAAAATTTAGGTCATTGGACCCTAAATGAAAATGAACTCCAAAGGTTAGGTACCCTAAATGGGAATATGCAAACGTCAGATACCCTTTTTAATATTACACCAAACCTCGGGCACCCTTTTTGACATTTTTCCTATAAAAGAAGCATTTTCCGACGGTAGGACGCGCCACATAGGCGAGCATTTAAAAATTAGTTGAATTAAAAAAATTAAAATATGTCATGTGTTAGTAGTATTATTACATTCCAAGAGAAGAATAATCTAATAAGTTAACACAAATCTATGAAGATTTCTTTATTTGCCAAATAAAGTTAGTCAAAAACCTGCCAAAAAATACAACTATTATTTTAAAATTACTTATAACATTTGATCAGCTTCTCAAAAATTAAATATTTTAACGCCATTAGAAAGAGTGCGAAATATACTTTAAAATAAGACCTATTTGTAATAGGGATGTCAATAGGTTGATAGCGTTTTGTTCGAGTCCACCAAACCCAATCATAGGCCAATTAAATGTGCTTAAATTTGGACCATTTAATGATAAATGGCAAAATCAATATTTAAGGAGTTTTTGTCGAAAACTATCTTAAATTTGTAGGTTTTTGTAGGAAACTAGCTTTTATGNTTGGGCAAAAAACTACATTTATTTTTGCAAACCATTGAAAAAACTACCACTTGACAGACTCACATCTCATGGTGTTAAATTTGTGCATTTGTTGATGTGTTTTGCCAAATTTACCCTCACTTTTCCACCTTCCCTCTCACCTGCTGCCATAACAACTCCTCCTTCCTCTTTATTTACTGATTTCAACCATTTCACAGTGAAGTTCAAAAGTCTCTCACCTCTCTGTAACGTCCTCTCTTTCTCTACTCTCTGTAGCTCTCTCTCTCACTCCTCTTTCTCAATTCCAAATATGTGATTTCTTCAATTTCTACCCAATTCGCACGAGAAAAAGACAAAAGGAAAATCAAAATTCAATTTTGTGAAGAACCCTAAATTGAAGAGTACAATAATGGGGGAAAAAACTTACCTCTTGCCTTAATATGTAGTAGACTTCAATGCTAAATCAGTTGGTCATGGAGCTTTTGGATAGATAATAGTAGAACATAGAGAATTGGAGAAGAAGAATTGAGTGAATACAACTATGGTGAAGGGAAGGAAAGAATTATCAACGATGGGAGGGAGAATTATAAAGATGAAGAAAATTTTGAGGGAAAAATTCTTAAGAGAGAGGGGGGTCATTAACTCAGTTAATAAGTGGGGGCGAAATAGACTTTTCGAGCCAAAGTTAACACCGTGAGATGAAAATCTGTCAAGTGGTACTCTTTTGCAATAATTTGTAAAAGTAAAGGTAGTTTTTTGCAAAAATTAATATAAAAGGTAGTTCCCCGCAAAAACCTATAAACTTAAGGTAGTTTTTGGCAAAAAATCCAATATTTAATTTAAAAGATAAAAAAATATATTCAATCAGAGTAACAATAACTTAGAATTTAGTAATGTATTACAGTAATGTATTGCAAACCGTGCAACGCATGGGCATAAACCTAGTGGAACTAAATTTGGTGCAATCAAAATCATTTCCAGTCTTTGACAGAAAGCATAGGAAGGGGTCAACAAATAAGGTATGGAAGTGGGGCAGTTTCTTGGTTTTGAATTTTTAGTTTTATTTTATGGTAAATATGAGGCCTTCTTCACCTATAATAACGTATATTCTTAGCTTTGATATGTTTCTTGTTATATTATTTTATTTCCCAACATGTTGTATGATTAATATAAAATCAGTCTGGCTAATCTAGGAGTGCCATAGTCAATAAATTTTTTACTTGTGAAATATTTAAGCAATGCAATTGACGATGAATTTTGGGCATAAAGTTACTCCATCGGAATTATCTAAATGTTTTTATATTGTGAATTAAAGAAAAACTTCCCGACACCATAGAGATTTGTCACAAATACAAGGTCCGTTCAAGTTACTGATTCAAAGATTGGATTTGCGTAGGCAAGATTTTTATCACTTGTGCTTTTACCAATAATTGCATTTCTCACTCAAAATCAAAGTACAAGTTGCAATTTTGGTTTCGGACCCTTATTCTCCAATGTGCCATCGACCTAGATTCTACTTTGGCAATCAATATTTTAGATCTTCATACACTTGACAGTCCAAACTGCAATTCCGCACGTAGGTTTGAATCATTCAGCGCAAACACTAGATGACAAGGAAGAATTATGGAGGACAAAGATGAAGGACTAAGACAATGAGACCCATATGGGGTAGTGAAAACGGTTTTTGAATAGGGATGGTTATGAGAGAGGAAGTGGGGAAGAAGCAGGAAGAGGAAGGGGAAATTTAGGTGGATAATATATCTCGTCAGATGTATCGAAGGATATTGTATTGATTTCCTTCGATAGAGGGCCTCTTGTCCTCTATTTGTTTCTTATTATTAATACAAATACTATCTTATTTAAAAACATACAGAATATATTTAAAAATAAGAAATTAATAATGCAAGGGAAAATCAGTCATTTCATTCAATTTGGTGGTCATGTGAAAGAAAAATGTAATAAAAAGTGGTTGTGTAGAAACAAAGATTATGTTAGGTGGCTGTTTGTGAGTTTCCTATGTATTAGGCGGTTCCTGACAACTTTGCCTAAAACTATGATAGGTAAAAATGACTAAAGTTTGATACTACGAGAATGTTAACATTGTAAGTTTTGAGCTGTGGTTTTCCCTTTCAATACCACTAAGACTTGGTCCTTTCACGTGGTATGTGAAATTTTTTCTGATTTTGGTACTCAAATTTGTATTTTCAGGTTGCATTTCTCCGCTATACTCAACAATGGAAGAAAAGAGTTGTGTTCTTATTGAATAAAGCTGACCTGTATGGAAATTCCGAAGAGGTACATTTATATAGATTGTGTAATACTGGATTAATGTGAAAGAACCAGATTTGTATGACAAACACATGAGACTCTGTTGTGTTTTTATTGAACAATGCTGCCTTGTATGGGATTTCCAGTGAGCTACATTTATGTAGATCACTTATTGTTGGAGTAATGCGAAAACATGAGATTTCTATCACAAGAACATGAGACTATGTTTTCTTTTTGTTGACTAAAAACTGAGTTGACTGACTTGTATTAAGACTCCAATGAGTTTTTTTTTTTTTTTTTTTCATTGTTTTTCGTTCTGTTTAGAATGTATTTTCAAATAATACAAAAATACGAGATTAATATCACAAACACACGAGACAATGTTAGGCTCTTGTTGAATAAAGGTGACTGACTTCTATGGGAATTGTGATGGGTACATTCATTACGTATTGTTGGTGTAATTTTAAAACACTAGATTTTTAATTGTACCACAAACACAACTCGACTGATATGGCTCAGTGATGGTTCAACGGAAAATGACAAGGGTAATCCGAATAGGAATGCCGCATACCCACATCATTTCGATATCTTTGGTATCTCAAACTCTTTTTGAGTATAGCATGAGCCTCATTTTTTACTAAAGATAACAGTTTAGAGATTATGAGTTGCACTCCTATTTGGCTGTTCCTATAATAAGTTTAGTACCCTCTCAGATTGTCTGGATGTAGCATAGTCTCATTACTAATTGTTTGATGCAGCTTGATCAAGCCATGACTTTTGTATGTGAAAATGTTAAGAAAGTGCTGAATGTAGATCATGTAAAGCTATTTCCTGTATCTGCACGGTCTGCTCTGAAAGCAAAACTTGCCAGCATTGATGTTGGGACAGGTCAAGATAATACATCATTTTCTGAAACCTGCTCGAGGTCTCACAGTTTTGACGAATTCGAGAATTTCTTGTATGGCTTTTTGGATGGCTCAACAAGTGCTGGACTTGAAAGAATGAAACTCAAGCTCGAAACACCAATAGGAATTGCAGAGCGACTACTGTCTTCCTGTCAAACACTTGTAACACAGGACTGTCGGTATGCCAAGAAGGACCTCGCGTCAGTGAAGGAATTGATAAGCACCGTTGAGGAATATGCATTCAGAATGGAAAATGAGAGTGTTTCGTGGAGACGGCAAATTATCTTGCTGGTAATTATCAGACTCAGTGCAACATAGTTTAAGGTTGATGTAATTTGATCCATTTATTGAATTGTTTTCATCCATGATATTATGATTTGTGGCTCATTTGGTTTGAGGTACTAAATCAATTGGAATGGATGCAAAATACGTGTTCCCATGATTCTTGTATGGTTCCACAATTTACATCCAGGAATTTCTATTCGTGTTACCACTTCTATAGCCGTACTCAGTACCTCATACCTAATGCTTTGCGAATGTTACAAGTAGTCACTAGGAATAAATGTCTTAGAAGCAGTCTGAGCTGTGCACCTTATCTAAGATTATACATCGAGTATTGGTTTTTCATGCATAATTTGATCAACTGTAATGAAATGGGCATCTAATCTTAGAGTATGAATGCAGGTTGAGAGTGCCAAAGCACGTGTCTTAAAGCTTGTGGAATCTACTCTCCAGCTCTCGAATTTGGATCTTGCTTTTTCGTTAGTTTTGAAAAGTGAGAAATCTGCTTCAATCCCGGCGACACAGACAATCCAGAATGATATTGTTGGCCCTGCACTCTTTGATGCTCAAGTAAGTTGTTCTAACAACAGTATCCAATATTTTTATTCTGGCCGTTCTTAGTAGTTTCTCTGATCTGAAATTGATTATTTGATATAATCAGGGATATATGTATTTGCCAGACTTTGGAATGAGTTATTAGCAGGGAGTAATATATGGTCAGACTTTGGAATAATTAATATCCATTAAAACAGCAGAAGCAGGTTTCTGCATATTATGTATGGCTGAGATTCTGAGAGAGAATAAGGAAGCCGTTTTATTCTTTGATTGAATGCAGGGAAGTGCTGGAGAACCTTCTCAGAGTTCAATGGTGGTTCGAGTTGGCGTGCCAGGTGCAGTGATTGGACTGGATCTTCCTAGAGGGGGAAGGGGGGGGGGGGGGGGGAATTGCATCTATGTTGTTGTGACTTGCGATTATCTTAGAGTGCAGCTTGACAAAAACCAAGAAAAACGATACGATCTAAATGAACTTACTGTTTATGAATGTACTCTTAGGATTAACTAGCTGTGTAAGTCTTAGGGTTTCCAGTGCCTCACTGCCTGTGGATTTATCATAGAACTCCTAAACTTGGGCCCAAACTGTCTATTCTCTTGTCTGACGATAGCATGGTCCTATAAAGTGGACAAAGCCATGGTTGGGAACAGGTAAGCCCAAAAAATGTCAGTCTGCCTGCTCAAGGACTGCGTCATGATTCATTCATCCCGCTGAGGATCAACAATTGTCCTCTGCCTCCTACAGAGCCAGATGTTGTTGATCAGCCACAGAAGCAAGCATCAGGAAACTTCTACTAATAATACTGACATTTTCCCAACAGCTCTAAAAGTAGTTCGATGACAAGGAATAGCAATGAAACTTTGCTGGCTTTCAAATCCAGGTCAAACTTCCGACAAGAAAATTTTAAGCTGAACAAATGGAATGGTTGAATAGAGTTGTATTTTTGGCTACATAGAGTGACAGCCTTTGTGAAATGGAGATAGTCGACTTCTAAAATAAGGGATAGGCATTATTGATCACTGAGTAGATGTTACCATTCTCTCCTATATTCCTCATGATAGATTTAGAATTCGTCTTCATTTTTATTCATTTTATTTTTGTCCTTGGGAGGCAGAAGATGTAAACAAGAATTCAAATATTAGTTCTTTAAGATATATGTTTTGCCAAAAGAGAGTGGCATGGATGGAAACCTTCCAGTTAAACAAAAGCTAAAATTTCGCCACATTTCTCTAGGAGGATATGAAGGGAATGTTGAAGCCCAAGCATTGAGGGATATAATGACTTTGAAGCTTGAAAATGCAGCCAGAAGAGAAATCTTGACAGCTCCTCTCCTGCTGTTTATTCAAGAGGAAAAGAAAATTGGGACAAGGAATGGAGAAATTTGAATTGATTTCAATCATGGCATCCTTTAGCTCAAATATAAGCTGTTAATTTNCCCTTGTGTGTGTATGCGTCTTCTAGAACTTTCAAGTTTGCATTATCTTTTATACATTGTTCTATAGAGGTAAAAGCTTCTTTGTCTATCATTTAAATCATTGAATTTCTTTGTTTATACATAAAGCATCTGACTTCTTGCTCTATTTGGTTGGAAAACAGAGGCTCATTAGGGAGTATAATACCTGGCTAAGAGAGAATAATGACTGTGAAGCAAAACGGTATATGGAGATATTTGAGAAAAGGTGGTCTTCATTGGTTGACCCGCTCAACCAGGTGGAGGTTAAAACTAATTATCTGCTGACTGAAGTTGATGGTCAGAGCATAAAATCGATAGAGAAATATAGTGCTGGTGCTGCTTCAAAATTGTTTGACCAAGAAATTCGTCAAGTGGTGAGTTCACTATCATTAGTTAATTTCCTAGATTATTTTTTCTTTTACATATGGAAATAATATTTCTGCTTTCTGTTTGCTGAAATTGGGTTGTACCTGATATTTATGTAACAGATGAATTCATCTCTTTATCTCTGCGCATCACTTACCTTCTCTTGCTTGTTCTTCTTTCCATAGTTTTTTGGAGCTTTTGGAGGTCTAGGAGCCGCTGGATTATCTGCTTCACTTCTCACAACAGTACTACCTACTACATTAGAAGATCTTCTTGCCCTTGGCCTTTGTTCAGCTGGCGGGTGATATTTCTTAACCCTTTGGAATCATTTAGTTTTACGTTTGCTGTTGCTCTTAATTTTCCAGCCTTCTCAGTTATATGCATTACCGAAATAAATTCTTTTGGAAGGTTTCAACTTGTAAACCCAGTTTCTTCCTAACATGACTTAGGTTTGGGCTGGTGGAGCATTCCTATTGCTCTATGGGTTTGTCTCTATTATGAGTTTTCTATTAATGTAGTTTACTGAATGATAAGTACTCCGTCTATTCGGAAAAGCAGTCACCTTCCGACACCACCTGAAAATTAAGTACTTAAATTATTGAGCAAAATTCTCCTGATAGGCGCAACCCCACCTCACTCTTGTCCGATCTTTTACGAGCAGATCCACTATCACCCCATCCCTTGCAAATTTTCCCATTGCATTTGTGCCATTATGTAAGTTATTGCCAGCCCTTATGGGACTCTATGACTATTAGAAGTAGCAACAGGCGATCAACTTGCTGACATGCTCTCTCTCTCTCTCTCTTCCCCCTCTCCCTTTCTCTATCCATCGCTCTCTTCTCTAAAATTGGGTGGAGGTGGAGAATGGAGGATTGATATGGAATTTATGAGCTCAAATAGAACGACTTGTGGCAAAACCTAAGCGATGAAACCCTCTCTCCTCTCGCGCCCCCCTCTTCTCCTCCTCTCCTCCTCTCACTTCAGCCACGGCCTTATTGTTACTGAGGTTGACATTGTTGAGAAGGGCCATAACTGAGGTTGACACCGACACGTGGTCCTGCCAGCGAACATGGCTCGATGGTTGTGCGATGTTCTTGGATCTACTTTTTTTTTTGGTTGAGTAGATCGGAGCAAAGGAGGCATTTGGGCGAACAGTTTGGGCGAATTGTAGGTTGGGTAAAGATTCGATCTAATGGCAAAGGGCGATTTCTGGAGGTGGGGCTTTCTTTGAGGGGTAGATTAGGGGTGATATATGTGCCAGTCACCTCTGAAGACGAACGACGGATCATCTATAGGGCTGTGCTCCAGGATATTGCATTTGGACCAACGGCGAACGTCAAAGCTCGATCGGGGAGCAAGGTGAGGCAGGGTGGTAGATCGTGGCAGGGAGACACGTTGTAGAGGCTAGGGTTTCCGTCGAGGCAAGAAACGCCGCGTGGATACGCGATAGGCATGAGGGGGTAGAGTCGCCGGGTTCACGCGAGGCATAGTTACACGGAACGCGGGACGACCTAGGGTTCCGCGACCCGGGTTCGATCGTCCCGGAACGCGGGTCGGGAGCGAACTGGATCGCTCGGAAACGCGACCCAGTTCGCTGGTTTTGACGTTCCCCCTTCTCGAA
>BSSO01007013.1:0-11372 GCA_030267885.1 Mesembryanthemum crystallinum | reverse complement strand
GTACTTTAAGATGTGTAATAATTAGAACAAAATGGCTTTGATTCTTTGTTGAATTTCATCAAGCCCTTAATTTTATTCTTCCTTTTGTTGTTAAAGAACTATGTTGACTTTGATTCCTCTACATTATTTTGAGGATACGTAGGCATCTTAACTTTTACCAAAATTTAGCAATATTATTTTGCTCAGGATCAAGTCAAAAAAGATTGTAAATTTGTTTTTTTATTAATATATATTGATGCATTTTTCAACCTTTTTATTGTAATTAAATTGTTATGAAAAAACATATAAATTATTCACTTGCTTTATTGGTAGTTATTCCCATATTTTTCTCTTCCTTTAAAAGCCCAATATTCTCAATAGTCAATAGTACGTCATTTCTTCCCAACCAATTTCTCTCTCTACAACTCTACTTGCTCTCTCTCTCTCCCTCTTTCTTAAATGCCCAGTTCCCCTTTCTCTTGAAGATGAAGACTTGAAGCCATTGGGTTCTTTGCTTGCACTCTCTCTCTCATCTTCCTCTCTTTCATCCTCTCTTCTCTTATCAATACTTATGGTCCCAATTCTTCCCCAAATTATGGTAACCTAAACAAGTTCTTTGCCTCGCCGGAAAGTTTACGCCCCACCAAGTCACCAAGCTTCGATTGACGAAGGCAAGTGTGAGGGTTAAAAGTGTGATGACGAATGGGTCAACAACGACGAGCATTAAACTGTTAGTTTTTAGTCATGGTTTGTGCTTTTTTTTTATTATATATATTTTTCTAGATCTAGATCTAGTTTTTGATGTTTGTCGAAAATTGCTATGTGGATTCAACACTGTTATTTTTTTATTTGGAATTTCTGATGTATTTTTTATTAATGAGTTTTTTTTTCTAGATCTAGATCTATTTTTTTTTTTAAAATTGTTGTCGAAAATTCCAATGTAATTTTGATTTTCAACATTAAAGTTTGAGTTGTTCATTTGTACTTCCACCATTTAAGCTTCACTTGTGTTGAAGAATTAATATATGTCTGTATTCCTAATTTCAAAATATTGATAGAATATATTTGGTCAAATATTGTTAAGGGAATATAGGCTATTATCTTGTACTTGTCATTTATAGAAAGATTTTGTATAACTGATGGCAAACTCTAAGCTTTTTTAATTAAAATATAGCCCACGACCAATACATTATAGTCCAAGACCAAATTCAAGACCAGCCCAAAAACTGGATTGGCCCGGCCCATAACTAGGACCAGCTTGGCCCGTCCGTCACGGTCTGTGCCCGGTTCGCTATCCACCAGACCATGTGACCGGCCCAACACGGACCGTCACCTAACGAGCTGGTCCGGGCCGACATTAACATGAACCGGCCCACTACCTGAATCGGCACGGGACCGGCCCAGCCCGGCCCATGGCCATCACTATGCACAAGTGTGGATCGAAACACCAAATCTGGCTATTTTAAGGGATTTTCCTTTATTTGTTTAACTTGAAGTATCCAAATGACATCAGAGTGCAAGGATCAAAGACATCTGCTTGGCTGAATGAGGATACCAATATCACAGGTGTAAGCAACGACGACTTGCAAATAATGCAAGAGCCGCCACACTTTCATGGTAAGAACGGCCTTCACCCAGCCAATCCAACTCAGACCACAATATCATCCCATCTCATGTTAGGCTAAGCTAGGTTGTGACGAGAAGGCTCAATTTGCAACCAAGAGCCTTGTGCTCTAGTGGTTACCCATACACTTGCCATGCCCAAATTGTTAAACCCTCACTCCTAACCACAAGAAAGGTGAAGATAATAGGTGGTGAATGTGGCAAGTGTAAAGATAACTACTAGAGCACAAGGCTCTTGGTTGCAAAATCCTACCTGTAACAATCCATCCAAACTGGAGCAGCATAGCCCACTACGGTGGAAAATCTCCCCATGGGCCCATAAAGTAGGTCACTTAAGCCCAAATGAGGAAGGCATAGTGGCACCTTGAGAACGCAACATCCTCGTTGCGCTTTAGAACCTCATCTAGCCCAGAATCCACATGCTTACCCGCCCACGATAACAATTCACCCCATCACTATCGCAACAATACCCACTACAGTTGAAAATTTCCCTAATGAGCCCATAAAAGAGTCGTTAAGTCCAATAGGGGAATGCATTGTTGCTTTAGTGGAAGGACTGCACTTAGACACTTATAGACTCATTACCCTCACATTCTTCTAATGTGAAACCTTGGGTGTTACACTACCATTCTTGACACCATTGATCACTAAAAGTTTCATCTAATTCAAAAACCCATAGCAATCATTAACGAACTCAACGACAACCAATTTGGAGCCAAAATGACCACATAAGACATGCCCACATGGGCCACATTATTTATGAAAAAATGTGCGCCTCACAGGCGCCTTCGCCTTGTACCTCACGCCTCGGCTTCGGGGACACTTTGCATCTCGATACCTCGCGCTTTTTAAAACTAAGCTCCTCCCTCCACCGTCCCTTCTTTTTCCCTCAATTCGTCTTGAATCCAAATGTTTATGTTCTATTTTTCAGTTATGAATTGCTTTACTTTGCCTAACAGAGGGATTCATGGATCCTCACTGCCAGTGTTGCCTGAATGCATGTCTCTGATCTTGCTGGGCACAGTCAGTGACCATTTATTTTCCTTACCTTTCCATTTTTGGTTGCTCTTCTATCTGACAAGTGACAATAACTGAAAAGAGACCCTTTGCCCCCCCCCCCCCCCCCAACCACGCCCCCCTTTCTTTTGATTTTCAATCACATACGTTGATTAGATGTAGGTTTATGAGTCATCCTTAGTGTAAATTTGTTAAATGAGTTCTAAACTCTAGATATGTTAACTTCCCATTATATGTTAACTTCCCATTATTTCAATTAGAAAGTATAATAGAATCTAATGAATCGACGATGTTTCAGATTCCTAGGACAAGGCTTCAACAACAAAGAAAAAATCCCTATTTCTCATAACTGCTGGAAAGAGGTTTGTATATCAAACCATCTAGTTGAGCAACCTTAAACAAGAAGTTTAAAGTAACCAACTGGAAATATGGGTAACCCTAACTAAAATTGAAAAACTCATAATAACGATCTGCACTCCTGCAGACCTTGAGGTTTTACAGCATTAAAAACTACTTTGTACTAAAAAGCACCTAGCTCAACAAGAGAGCATATAAATCTAATTCCCGGCGAACTTACCCAAAAGAAATCTTCCACACTTCCTCACAAGACAAGTTAAAAATCAACAAAGGAAAACATAAGTGTGTGTTTGGATGTGGTACTTCTGACCTGCATTGTATCATAGCGGTATTTTATGAATTACTAAAACAAACAACAGTATGGTGTGCTTCAACTTCGACCATTTAATTCATATACAATTTAACCTAAACAGGTTGAATTTCCCAAGTACTGGTCTTCAAGTTACTACAAATTTAAAACTCCCATCATATCTTAGTTCTAGCTCATGACTTATACATAAAAACAACATTTGAAGTACCAATATTGACAGTCCAAAAAGGTGCTACGCCCCACCCCCGACCCATTCCATATTTCCATTGATAGACGAATTCCACTATGTCTACAATGGTGAAGAATATCAGGAAAGAGGGCAATCCTAACAGTTTCTGAAAAGTTACAATTTCCACATAAGGATCTTTCGAGTATAGAGAAATGGAGTTCAAGCCCAAAATGATGTCAAAAGTAACTATTGCCACCATCACCACCAATACCAACACAACCACCACTCAATGCACAAGGTCCCCCTGGTAAGATCTAGTTGGGGGTTAGATATAAACTTACTTAACATTTGGAATTGATGGAAACTTGCAAGAGACCAATATCATAGCAACAAATATGAAAATATGGCCTCCAAATTGGTTAATGCATTGGAAAGATTATGAAAGCTTCAACACCTTGTCGTTTCTTCTATTAACTTCCTAAAACTTGTGCACCCTAACCACATAAATACAGTAGGATGGGACAAAGTCAGGGGAGGGGCTATTTACTGAGATATCAACAGTGGACATACAATCACAGAAAAATCCGCCTGTAACCCTTTCAAAGTTATGCTGCAGATTACAAAGCAGTCAACCGAAGTAGGACCCACATTCCAAAAAATTCAGCAGTGTACGTATTATTTATGCAAGCCAAAATGTTCAACAGCCACACGTTTTTACAATCCATTCAGGGCATACACAAGTCATGCTGCAAAAACATTGAAAATGAAGAGGGACATAGAAATCTCACAGGCGCAGCATGTTGAGCAGCAGCAGCAGCAGCAGCAGCATTTGGACCAGCTTGATTGCCAACACCTAATGAATTCAGGACTGCACCAATAACCTACAAAATGGAGGAAATTTTTTAATGGCCAACAATGTATTCAAAATCAAATGCCAAGAGTTTCAAACAGATATATTATTAATCTACGCACCCGATTGAGGTCAGGAACAGCTCCTTCACCTTGATCCCCAACATTAAAAGTGCCAAGAACTACACTATGGGAAATTTGCCCTATACGATTGCGAAGAGCACCAGTACTACCATCATTTCCTTGCAATTTAAACAAACAGAAACTATTGGCTGAATGTTTAAAACTAATCTGCTCATTTTAGACCTTCAAAGTTCAAAATATATGTCCATAATAAAACATTGGGTAACAATCAATACCTTGAGCAACATTCCCAGATGTATCAGCATGGCCAATACCAGATGAGGTTTGTGGTTGGGTTGGCTGTCTTTCAACTAAGTGCAAGGTGTCCCCATTCTCCACATCTAAAATGGTCAAGGTTATAACACAATGAGAAGTAATGATATATGCACTCAGCAACACAACTAAGCTTGAAGAAGTTACTATCACCAAATTTGAAGAACCTGCCATGCAAGGCAAAGATAAAATGCTGCAACTTCATATAGCATTGGTTACTATCAAGACACAAGATATAAAATCCAACAAATCGATTTCTTGTTTTGTTACAGCTAGAAATGAATCCACTTGAAGGATACGATACTCGGAGAGTAAGTGGTCATCCTTTAAAACCTTCCCTCTAAAAATGAGGCGTTGCTGACCCACAGGTATGCCAATTTGATCTGCAATTTTCCCCTTAAATGATGACACAGGCATCTGAAATTTTAAAAATTTCACATATATTAGTTTGATTGTGTGCATTCATATTATTTATGAGAACAAAAAGACAAAAACTTCAAGAATACTTGTGCTCAACTTTGAATAGTCCATGTAAAGAATTGGAAAAAGCAAAATTCTGCTTTTGCATTAGCCACTGAACATCAAAAGTTTTGTTTCCAATAAATTTGTGTAAAAGGATGTATTTATGTTTGATGTAGTAAGCTACAGCAGCATTAGGATTTAATACTTCCACAAACAAAATTCACTCTGCAGAATTAGCAGTTAATTAATTTGCTAACATACGGAATCTCACTGATATGAGTACCCTAATCCAGATAATCCTACACAAGTTTGGACAACAGTGACAGTAGTGTCATGGTATTGGCCATCAAATGTGTCGGGGAGAAGGAATTTAACTCAAGGGAACCCTTCCTTCAACAGAAAAACTAGTTAAACATTCCTTCCCTTCTCTCCTACCGCTTATCAAAATATATTCCTACAGCCTTCATAACACTTTTGGTTTTAGGTAAGAGATTAGTATGAAAGAAGAATGAAGTGAGTGTAACTTTATATCAAGAGTTTGCCTCATGAAGCACATAGACACTATGTCAAATGCCAAGACAGTGTACTCCATATGCAACTATGACATTTTTCTTAACTCGTTTGATTCCAGCTAACTCCCATGTCCCTCCATGGTAACAAGAATACCCAACTAGAGCCTACTTCAATACCACATGATACTTAGTGCCTGTTTGGCCAAGCTTCTACCAATCTCTACATTCCCCCCTCCCCCCTCCTACACTTCCACCCCCATTTCTAACTTCTAAGAAGTTTAAATGGGGCTAGAAGTACAAGTTACAGTTTGGAAGTGACAAGTGGGGGTGGAAGTGGAGAAAGAGTGGGTCGTGATTGGGAAATATAAGGGAGAGAAGTAGAAGTTGGAAAGTTTGGACAAACGGACACTTAAAATCCCATAACTTTTAAGGAAATGTCCCCAAATTGGCGTACAATATTCTGCAAGTACTCCCACGAGTGTCTCCCTCATACCAAACAAGCTGTGAAACCAATTAAGTATGCAATAACCCTTTCTTCTATTGTATTAAATGACCAATCATCAATATTAGAATTATTTCACTAACATATGTTTATTCAAGAAAGTGCAGCTACTTCAACCACAACACAAACAGTATCTAATATTCAAAAAATGATCAGATAGCCAATTGATGCATTAATTTAAGGCAGCTTGCAAGCAATATTACTCAAACATAACACCAGGTATTACTCCTGCCTTAGGATATATCAGAGAAGATATATTGTCTTGCACCTAAGAGGAATTCTAAGGTAGATCATTTCCCGAAGGTAAATAGAGGGAACAAAAAAAAACAGAAAAATTAACCAACAAAAAAATGATAAGAAAAAAAAAAAGGAACAATGTGAAAGAAAGAGAGTTTAAAGTTTGATTAGCATGCAGAGCGTTAAAAGGTAGCAATCTTTTATGCCAAAAACATCATCAAACTCCCCTTGTATCATAATGATTGTGCTCCTGACTTCTTCACAGTAATAATAAATCTTGTTACATCATATTAGAAATTAAAGATTACTATCCTTTAAATGATTCCTGTTTCATTTTTCAAGAAAGGTTAATCTTGTCAATTTATGGACACGTTTGCACCAATATCTAATAAGCTTACTATGAGAGTCAAATTGGGTATGTCAAAATAGAACAAAGGATATGCCAAAATGGACAGAGGAGTAGAATAGCAACCAATTTTGCGCAAAGATCACATAACAAACAAGATGAGAAACAGGATAGACCGCTCCTTCAACCACCAGATAAAAGCACCAAATAAATGAGAAATGTTTATCCAATTAACAGGTCAAGATGGGTGCAATAAGGAATGAGAAAATTACATTCTTTTCCACATGAAAACTATAGATCTGAGAATCTAGAGTCTTGATATTGAGCTCCACTGTTGAATCTGAATTTGAAACCGAAGCTCCACTGGTGCTGGCACCTCCTTCAGCAGGATGATGCTCCGCCATGAAGGTCTAAATTGAAGAAGATGCTGTACAGCATGATAGTTGAAGTGTTAACATTGCAAATCAATCAGCGTACGCAACAAGAAAAGTTATTTAACTACACGTAAACAATTAGTACAATATACATATACGGGAAAAATTCCATTTCCAGCTCATTCCAAACAAAATTTAGAGCAATGCCGTGAGATCCTCATGGGTTTCAGTCCAGTTACATATCTATTCAGATACGGAAATGACAAAGCACATGAAGACAATAAGGCTCTTTTCTCTTAAAAGGATTTCTCAAAGTTTCCACAATGACATTAAACGGTGTTAGTTTCATTCACCAAAAAAATCAACTTAATCAAGGCAACCAGCAGCAGCCACTTCTTCAAATGTTAGAAATCCCTAGAGAACTTCTAACAACAAGCCCATACAGAAAAACTGACCCGTGCAGCAGGAAAAATCCCTTGAAACTGATCAGTCAAAAGAACAAATCAATGTAACAACCCCAACCAAACAAAGAACCCAGTAAGAAATCTCACAGAATTCTGACCCATTAAACAAGAAAGTAAAAGCACAAACATAACCCAAAATACTACTCCCCCAGTCTTCAATTAACAGTCAAGTTTGACTTTTGAAGTCAACTATGACCTTTAATTTGACAAAATATATATACATTGAAATAGAATGAAAATCATATGGTGAGATTTGGCTGCAGATTCACACTCATAATAAAACTACAATTTTACAGCTTTTAAGAGCATATAGTGCTGCGGTCAAAGTTGACACCAACAGTCAAACATGTCTATCAATCCCAAACGGAGTGATTACTTATTAACCCATAAAAAGTTAAAATGCACTTAAACCTCATATAAATCTCAATCAGTCATATAAAGAATAACCAAGCATTCTTCATTGCATTTGCATATTGCTTAACTACTGTCAAATCAACTAAAACCCAGTCACAAATCCTCATTACTCCACATATCAAGCAAAATTCTTGATTGCTCGGGGCTTTACTACCAAAAGATCAACTATAAACAAAGCAACAAATAAGAAAAATAACAGAAATGAATAAAACAACAACAGACATAGAATTTAACCCATAAAAAAATGGGGAAAATGCATACACCAACATATCATCAATTTCTGGAAAACAGCAAAAAGCATTAACAAAAAAAAATAATCAAAAATCGCAGAAGAAAAAAAAAAAACCTGGGTTGGGATTTGATGATGGAGAAGGGACTCAATCCCTGCAAGATCCTAAGGGAAATGGTGGTTCGAGAATAGATCTACAACAAAAATTTTGAAACTTTAGCCAAATTAACGTAAAATGAACGAAAAAAGAAAGAAGAATCGAGGGACACTCACCACCGGGATTCGACGGCGAGCAGCTTCCGACAAGGTCGGGTGGATTAATGGCGAGCAAGGCTCAAGGGCGCTCTCTCTCTTTCTCTTTCTCTCTCTCTCTCTTCTTTCTCTCTCTTTAAGTCTTGAATTCTAGAAAGTACCACGAGTCAAATTACAACATAGGAAAGGCCAACCCAACGCCACTTAGCCGGGTTGGGTTGGGTTGGGTTGGGTTGGGGTTTGGGTCTGGGCTTTTTTTTTCCCTGTCTGGGCCTTTTTTTCCCCTATCTGGGCCCTTTTTTTTTTTTTTTTTTTGGGTTAGAAATTCATTCCACTTCCCCTCTTATCATTTTATTCTTTTTTTTAGGATATCTATCTTTTCACCCTTTTCATGGTTTGATAGAGGTTATTTTTCCTGTTTTTTTTTTTCTCTATTGCCTTCATTTTATCCTTAGCTAGTTGTATGCCGTTGTGTTGTAAGGGGTTAATTATATAAATATACAATTTATAAATTAGATGTAAGTAAACAAAACATAGATCATGAAAATTTTAAAATAGTAAAATTATGATCTTCCTTCAATGTTTCAAATAAATAATGGAGATACATTGTATTTAGGTAAAAAGTAGTGAGTTTGATTATATTTTATATCTATTGTACAATTACATTGAAAAGCATGTTTTAAATCAGGTTATGTTCTCTTCATGTGATTTTTGTTGATATTTATTGTTTATTGTTGATTTTTGTTGTTTTTTTTATTGATTTTACTGATTTTTGTTGATTTTCGTTGATTTTTTTTTTAATTTTACTGATTTTTGTTGATCCGTTAGAATCGGCAGAGAGCAATTAACTTTGTTGATTTTTGTTGATTTTTACTATTATTGTTGATTTTACTGATTTTTGTTGATTTTTGTTAATTTTACTGATTTTTATTGATTTTTGTTGAATCAACAAAAATCACATGAGGAGAACAAAGCCTCAGGCCAAAAAAAAAAAAAAAAAAAAGGGATGATCTGGTATAAATGTGTGGCACAACACTAAAATTGTATTTATATATGTGAAAAAGTATAGATTTACCCGAAATCGTTATTACTCAATCATGATATATGAGTAAAATTTATAGAAGTTTTGAGCATGTAAGTAACGGAAGGAAAGAGAATGTGAGGTATCAATGAAGTTGTGTTCATTTTATTGTTCTCATTCTACTCAATTAAGTTCAATTCTAAAAATTTCTTTTTTTTAAGAAAAAAAATCCATTAAACCAGATTCTATTTAGTTCCATTGATCAGTTTAACATGTTTTAGTTAAAAGGAACATACCTAAGACCTAAGCGTGCCAGTTTTGCTTGCCAATATGTCTACATCATTTTCTTTGCTTTGAATTTGATTATAAATGCTGCAATTACAGATTTTGCCTTTTAATATATATTTACCAACTTTATAATAATCTTAAATTGTGGACTTATTCTCCTCTTATTTGTTCATCATTTCACCTTTCATGTATTTTTAAATATTTTTTATTTTTATTTTTTTAAGTAAGAGGAAGATCAAGTGAAAGTATTATCAGTAGGCTATTATCAGTATTCAGTACTTAAACACTACAATGCCATTGTAGTGCCATGCATGTGGTGTTGTGCATAGGTATCTATTTATGTGGAGTGGTGAAGTGATCTTAGATTATTTAGGTAGAGGAACTCTTTTACTCCATATGCCAGGTTACGCAAAATTAGGGAAGGCTCAAGGCCTTTTTTATATAACTATAATGATAATGATAATGATAATTAAATGATTAGGCAATAATAGAAAGATCATACTCCAACTTTTATGGCTAACTTTTTGTTTATTCCATCTTACTAGTTTTGTACTATTTAGTTCATTCCAGTTGAGTGATGTAATTTACTTTTCTTTCACGTATTACTATTCATTCACGGCCTTTTTGGTTGAATTCAATTCAATTATGTTCGTTTCAGCATGTTCAATTCTGTTATGTTCAAAATTTCATATTGTTTCAATTAATGGTTATGATTCACAAAATTAGTTGTAACTCAGCTATAAATTCGCAAAACTAGTTGAATGTAGTAGAAAATAGTTGAAAATTATTTTGGAATGATAATAAGCTAATGGTGGCTTTGTAGCTGCAAATTGAAAGCTAGTTAGTATCGTAATTTTACAAAACTAGTTTATATTAAAATGTTTATATTAGAGTGAATTTAACATGAGAATTTTCCTAATACATATGATCATTTCATATCTTTTACTTATTGGCTAAATTTTAATTTTCAAATCATTGTGTATTTTTCCTAAAAGATGATCAAATCTAAAAGATGAACAAATCTCCTATCAAAAAAAAAAAAAAAAAAAAGATGACCAAATCATTAGCGATATTTCTTCATTTGTATTCCATGAGGTTCCTAATTTATTTAGATTATTTTCTTAAATGTCTACATACTATATGTTGCAATTCCTAATATAGCAGTTGAAATCATAAGAGATATTTTCTCGAATCTATATAATTAGTTTAAAACACAACGATTCAACCAGAGCTCGACACGTCAGCATGCCATGTCAACATTTAGTACCGCCACATATACGTTGACGTGTCACATGCATTGCCATGTAAGCACCACATTCATCTTCTCAATTTAAAAAAAAAAAAAAATTCATAGGTAAGAAGATTCGAACTCCAAACCTTTAGGTTTTGATACTAACTCTTTACCAACTACTCCAGCATTCATATGTACTATTTTATCTAAACTATTTATGATATGACATTAAATATCTTCATTTAACTCGTTTTCATTCAATTTTTAATAATGTTATATCAAAAAACGTTCAAAGTAAAATAAACAAATACCTATCAAATTCACTTGCTAAGCAATTGTA
>BSSO01007012.1:0-11373 GCA_030267885.1 Mesembryanthemum crystallinum | reverse complement strand
ATATCCCCTTATAAGAATAATAGAGATATACCTCTTCTCCCCTCTTCTCTCTAATTCTTTCTTTAGTTATTATTTTACAACAGAATCAAAATTTTGCATACACTTTAAGGCTTCATTCTCTACAACTTATTTTTGTTGAAATTTATTGTTGATTATTTATTTTTGTTGATTTTCGTTGATTTTTGTTGATTTTACTGATTTTTGTTGATTCATTAGATTCGGTAGAGAGCGACTTTGTTGATTTTTGCTGATTTTTGTTGATTTTACTGATTTTTGTTGATTTTTGCTGAAACCAACAAAAATAAACTCTAGAGAACAAGGCCTAATTGTTGTTATTTAGAGTCAATTTGAAAAATGAAATATCCTGCAGTAAAAATGTAATGTTTAGTTGTATGAGAAAGTGTTGTTCTTTACTCTGGTGAGTAGGAGACTAGGAGTTTACAAGAGGTTCAACTTGAGGGCGGTGAAGAATTGCAAAGTTTAGTACATGTGCAGTAAGTAATCTAGCCGAGAGAACAAACATTGACTATGTGGGTCTTTCGCTACCATTGCTAAATCGTATAGGTGATCTTATAAGAAGTTAAGTAGATGAGACGATGAATTGGCTGGTAGAGTGATCTTCCACTATAATAAGAAGTTTAAGATGAGATGATGAATACGATATTTTTGAATCGAGAGCTGTAACTGGATCACGATTCTTTCGAAAGGAAAAGTGTTACTGAATTACAGAATCACACTTCTGAAACGTGTATCTCAATAGTCTCTTTCTGACGAGCACTGAAGCCTATAAGAAATAGATATGCCTCAGAATTGATCAAGCAAAAGAACTGAAGTGCAATTGAAATAATGCAAAGTTGTATTCTCCTGTACATCTTCAGGCAACAAGCGAAGATCAGAGATCACTCGATATAAAAGTAGATCCTCATAAAACGAAAACTCTGTACTTAGATATCTTACCAATGTAAGATTATGACTTAAGATACTGCAAAGAATAGATAAAACAAAACTGAACTGGTAGTCTGCGAAAACACCGTATAGCTTCAGTTACAATCACATGATATCTCTCCATTCTTGAAAAAACCAATGCAATTTTAAAATGCAGAACCACGAATTCAGGAGACCACAAAATAACATATCTTATGTTACAAGCAGCACAGGTAGATACTGCATATGTTGGATGGTGAATGAAAGACACAGGGGAAGCAGCAAAGCATCAGTCTACAGCAACGAATACATTTGCTTCAAATGAGAGAACATAAGATTGGCTCTCATGCAAAAGTTTCTAAATAGTTTTTGCTTTTTTTTTTTTTTCCACAAATCCTCCAATGTTACAAATCAAGCCCATATGATGCCAGATTTGAGGGGAGTTTTGTTCAGCAGACTTTGTAAAGACATCACACTGTTTGCTGATGCATGTAGCTGAAGGTTGGTTTTCTATATCCTGAAGGAGTCCTTTGAGGAGTATGCCTTTTACATGCAAAGCGTGAGTACTATATACAATTGTAGCATCAGGGAGCTGCAAAAGAATCATAGAGTAATACATAAATCCTCGGTAGGAGACTACAAGTTTACAAGGGGTTGAATTGAGGCGAAGAATTGCAGAGAATTTATGTGCAACAAGTGCGTTAAAAGAGTGATGGATATTCTGTCTCGTTGGCAGAACATAATTATGTGGGTCTTCCTCACAGTTGTTAAATGGTAGAGGTGGTCTTCCACTATGATGAGTGATGACAGACAAGGGCTGCAACAACTCACAAAATACAGAAATGGTGGAATGCTGAGCAAGATAAACTAAATCAAGAGTCTGTGGCTGAATCAGGATTAATTCTCAAGGGTACTGGATTTCAAAATCATACTTCTAAAACACCTGTTTCAGTTCTCTTTCAATCGAACACCAAAACCAACAAAAAGTAGACATGCCACAGAATTATCCGGCTGCAAAACAACTGAACTGCGATCGAAACAACGAAAGTTGTAAACTCCAGCACAATCTTCAGGGAGAACAAGGGGAGATCAGATATCACTCTATACAAAAACTGTTGCTCATAAGACCCAACTCTGTACTAAGACATCCACCCAGTGTAAATTTATGACTTACAATACAACAGGTAAGGAAAAGATAGATAAGATTGAACAGGCAGTCCGCGAAAACACCCTCTGCTTCAGTTACAATCACATGTTACACCTAAATCCCTTAATTCTTGAAATAACTAATGCAATTCTAAATTGCAGAACAATGAATTCAAGAGACCAGAAATATTAACAGGACGATACAATATAAGTTGGATGACAAATGAAAGATACAGAGGAAGCAGGAATCCTAAGTCAAGACTTCAAGAGTCGGTTTATACATACCAACACAATTACATTTGCTAGAACAGACGTATCAGAAAATTGGTTCTCATGCACGAGTTCTTAATTGGAGAAACACATGCTATGAAAACATCACGATAACAGAGTGTTGGAGTCTCAAGTCTAGTACAAGTAAGGACAATCAGAAGAGAAAGTTAGACAAGTTACAATTAGTGATGAATCACCCAATAGCAGAGCATGCCATGTTTGAAATCACTAAAAGTTAGGAGACTAGAGACCTGAATTTAGTACTCTTGAAGGGCTGCAGTTGTAAACACAAAAATGCACAATAAACATTATAAACAGACTGAAGGGGCTGCACTTGCAAACACAAAGTGCTTAATAAACATTATAAATAGATCTAACTACTCACAAAGAAGGCAGAAAGAGTTATCCATGCCCTGAAACGAAAACCATATACCAATAAACAAAAACTTAAGCAACAAGGACACCAAGAGACAGCTAAAGAGACAATTGACATCAGCCTTGATTGTCCTTAATCCTAAATCTCAATAACCTCCTAATTCTTTTGCCAGGTCTGGGATGAGAAACATTAAGAACCCACCCAACATATAGAACCTAACATGAGAAAATCGATCACTACTGATGGTATAACCAACTACTTTCCGTATAATCTTACTTCTCAATGTAGATTAAGGGCAAAAAAAGCTAGTAATGAGATTTATTAGCTTATTGTTGAATACAAATTGGTGAAATGGTACTTGCAACAGCAAACAATTTGCACATTGCAGCATATATGGGCATCAACTATCACAGAGACAGAGTGTCAATATATGAGCTAAATCCAAGACCCGAAACTAGACCAGATTTCCCCGGGCCATATCCAGGATTAGTTCAAACCAACAATGGCCACATTCATCAAAAACGAATGTCCAAATTCTTCTCATGAGATAGCAACTCAACAACATTTATGCAACCAAAGAAAATCAACCACAATCAAACTTATCACGAAAACCAAGCAAAAACAAACGCACATAAACAAGTTCAAACATTTCTAGAGAGTATATCCCAAAATTATATTGCAAAACTAACAAAATAAAAAGACATCATTCAAAAAGAACCCATAATTCAAATTCAGGTGAGTGAAACAAATCCAAAACAAAAAGAGCAACAAACACAAAATGTGGTCGCATTTTCTCATTCCATCACTAATAAAACTAAACTAAACTAAATTAATTATCAGCAACTTCAACCTCACCATCTTCAATCTCCTGCTGCAAATCCTTAGGATCCTTCCCATCAACAGTACACCCAACGGAAACACAAGTTCCCAAAATCTCCTTCACACATCCCTTAAGCTCTTTCGCCATCGATCTCGGCCTCATAACTTTCGCAATCTCAATAACATCATCAAGAGAGATATTACCAGTATGCTTAATATTCTTCACCTTCTTCCTATCACGCTCCGGCTCCTTCAAGGCCTTAATGACGAGCGCAGCAGCGGATGGCACGACCGTGACTTTGGCTTGCCTGTTCTGCACGGTCAGCTTGACGGTGACACGGAGGCCCTTCCAATCCTTGGCGGTTTCCTTGGCGATGTCTTCTCCGATCTTCTTGGGAGAGAGACCGAGGGGTCCGATCTTGGGGGCGAGCGATGAGGCGGCTCCGACCTCACCTCCGGTGACACGGACGAAGACGTCGACGACTTGGGATGGGTCGAACTTCGGCGGCATTGTGGAGGAGAGATGAGAGAGAGAGAGAGAGAGAGAGAGAGAGAGAGAGAGGGGAATGAGAGGGAAATGGGAGAGAAAGAGGGGACGATGGGGGTGAGGAAGTGGAGAGATATAAGAGCTAGGGTTTTGGAGAGGTTGAAGGGTGATTTGTGTGTTTTTTAGGGCTGGATTGATTGTTAAGGGATGGATTTGGGCTTTTATGTATATGGGTTTAGGGGGAAGGGTTTTTTGGGCTGATGGTTTAGAGTGAGTTTAGGAGTGTTGAGTGGGTAGTATCCCGTTTAGTTTGAGTGGTGTGTGTAGAGAGAAAAGTTGGGCTTTTAGTTTTTTTGTTTTTGTTTTTTTTTATATAAACAAGAAAGGTTGTTATGAAACAATAATTAATTACAGAGAAAATAGAGAATAGAAGAGAAAGAATTGAATTTCTATTATTAAACAAGTTCATACGAGAAGGGGTTATAAGATGAAAAGTGAGAAGAGATCTCAGGCCTTGATTAATCAGATCAACCGGACAGAAGGGGGGCGAAATTAAAAGTCATGGTGGCAATGTTGTAATAACAGCAATCTTCTTAAAGATCATCTAATGGTTAACGGCACTCTTCTCACACACGACTCTCTGTCATCAGTGAAGAGTTTTCTCTCTTACATCAAAGGAGGAACGAAGCTTGTATTCTCTCTCTTTAAACTTCAATCTTCTCCGTTCATCACATTGTCTCCGTGATTTTTCGATTTGCCTCCCCGCAAGGGAGTTTCTTCAATTCTACAGACAATTGAAGGTGAAATCACTGACATTGAAGAAACGAATTCTATGTGGATGTTCATAGCAAGTATTGTCATCTTAAGCGAGAAGTGGGTCACCATATTTCTCTCTCGGTCCACATTAGCCTTACGCTAGTTTGAACTGAAGCCATGGCTCAGGGCAGGCGAGGTAGGCCCAAGAAGCAATCTAAGGCGGCGAAATCTCATCGGAAAACTTCAAATTCTGCGATGTCTCAACCTAACACTAAGTCTCAGCCGGAATCTCAACCTGTGGTCACAGGAGACACCCCAAACCCAACGAATGTGGCGAGAAACTTGAATCTGGAGCTTGATTCGTTCAGCGCTGAGCAGCTAGCAACTACGGTGGACCTCCTCAAGCGAGTTCTTACTCCACCGGCGAACAATGCCCAAAATGTTAACAATGAATTAGCTGTACGTTATACTCCACCATCAGCTACCTCATGGGCTAAGCAAGCTGAAGAAGAACTGAAAGCACAAGAAAATGCGGGTAAATCTCCTTTTGCCTGGGATAAATTTGATGCTTCTAAGCTTAGATCAGCTGGTTTTAAGCTCCAATTTGTTCCCCCTGTTGAGTCGAATGGTCAAGTTTATAGTGAAATCAAACCTGATGATATTCAGAATGAGGTCGATTATTTGGAATGCTCAGTGATGTGTGTGGTTCTAGGGGCTCAACCTCCGTTTCAAGTCCTGAATGGTTTTATTAGGCGAATCTGGAAACAATATGGGGTAGATAAGGTTTTGATGATGAAGAATGGAACACTCTTAGTACATTTTGATTCTCTTGCTGGTTGTGATGGTGTTTTGGAAGTTAGAGTCTATCACTTTGATAGTAAACCAATGATAGTCAGACCGTGGGATGCTAATGTTGATTTTTCTAGTGAGGAATTAACTACTGTGCCTATTTGGATCAAACTTCATGATCTTGATGTGAGGTACTGGAGTCCCATGGGCATTATCAAGATATGTAGTCTAATAGGTCATCCTATTATGGTGGATAAAAACACTGAATTAAAGGTTGGGATCAATTATGTTCAAGCGTTGGTGGATGTACCTATGAATGGCAACTTCCCTGATCAAGTGGTTTATCATAATATTCATGGAAGATTGGTTAATTAGGTTGTCTCTTATGAATGGAAGCCCATCAAATTTAGTTATTATGACGCTCTGGGTCATAGTGAAGATAAGTGCAGGAAGAAGCAACCAAAGAAAATGTGGCAACCAAAGGCTGGGAATGCTGTGACTACAGTCCTTGACAACGATAAACAGCCTGCTCCACCAGCTCCTATAAATGATAAGCAACCAGCACAAGAGCAATCCAAAGACACAGAATGGCAACAGGCTAGCAAGACAGCAAGAAGGAACAAACACATAGAAAATGCCTCAACATCCACTGCAAATCCCTATGAGGTACTAGTAGAAGATGTTACTGAGGAAGACCAGCAAGTTATGGTGCCCGAGATAGTGCACTCAGGAATTGTTTTGATTCCTAATGGTCATGGATAGGTTACTCTCTTGGAAAGTTAGAGGCCTGAATTGGCAAAATAAACAGAGAGAGATAGCTCTCTTTTGTAGGAGCAATAAAATTGGGCTTGCATCTCTGTTGGAAACTAAAATAAAGCTTGACAAATATGAAGATTGCTACAATAGAATTGGTCCTAACTGGGGGTGTTTTGTTAATCATCAGTAGCATAGGGGAGGAAGAATTTGGGTTATGTGGAAAAGAGAGTCATTTGAGGTTGATGTTATTCAGGCCTCAGCACAAGTTGTTCACTGTAAGGTTACAATTATAACTACTAGAAAAGCTTTTATGGCTTCCTTCATTTATGCATACAATGAGAATGTTGAAAGAAAGTCTTTGGGGCTGACTTACACAGCTTTTCCCAGACTGTAACAGAGCCTTGGATTCTCATGGGGGATTTCAATGCCATTTTTCAAGCTTCAGAGAAAATTGGGGGGACTGCAGTTACATTTGCTGATATTAGAGATATGAAGGAATGTTTTGAAGAGTGTTGTATGCAGGATTTGCAATGGTGTGGTTGTTCTTACACTTGGAGTAACAAGCAACATGGAGATGATAGAATATGTTCTAAACTTGATAGGGTATTGGTAAATGGTGCATGGATTTCTGAATTCACATCATCTTTTGCAAACTTTAAAACAGAGATGACCTTAGATCATTGTCCTGCCATTGTATATATCTCAAATGATGCCCCTAGAGGTCACATACCATTCAAATTCTATGATATGTCGGTGCAAGATGGAAATTTTACACATATTGTTACTGATGTCTGGCAGCAACACTTCAAAGGTGATAAGCTCTCAATCTTCACTCAGAAATTGAAAGCTCTGAAAAAACCTCTCAAAGAGCTGCACAAATCAAAATTTGCTGACATCTTGGGTCAAGTTGAACAATGTCGAAGCAGGCTACAACAAGCACAGGAGCAGTTACATTCTCAACCCTTTGATATAGCAACACAGTCAAGGGAGAAAGATATTCTGAGGGAATTTCATTCTGTCTCCACAGCAGCTGAGAAACTCATGAGGCAGAGGAGTAAAATTGACTGGCTCAGTCAATTTGGGTGATTCTAACTCCTCTTAATTTCATGCTGTAGTTAAACAAAATAAGCATCGAAGTAGAATCTTGTCTATTGCTGATGATAATGGAGTTATGTGCTATGATTATGAAATTATTAAGGGTCATTTTGTAGATTATTTTCAAAATATGCTTGGGAATAGGGTTAACCGGGAACACATTAATGCTGATGTTATCTCTTATAGTGCAACTTTGACCACTGAACAACAATTTTCACTCATCAAGCCTTTCTCAAGAGAAGAGATTAAAGAAGATGTGTTCTCCATTCCAAACTTGAAGAGTCCAAGACCAGATGGCTATAGTGCTGGATTCTTTAAAGCATCATGGGATATTATTGGGGAGGATTTGTGTGATAGTGTATAGAACTTCTTCAAGTATGGTAAAATGCACAGGGGATTGAATGCTAAAGCCGTTGCTCTAGTCCCTAAGTCAGAAAATGCCAGATCAGCTAGTGACTACAGGCCTATCTCATGTTGTAATGTTTTGTATAAGGTAATTTCAAAGCTCTTGTGTAATAGAATGAAAGTTGTCCTGCCTACTATTGTTCAAGAGAACCAAGGAGCTTTTGTAAAGGGAAGAACTATAGCACATAATATTCTGATTGGGCAAGACCTTATCAGGCTCTATGGCAGACACAATGTCTCACCTAGATGCCTGATGAAGGTGGACCTTCGCAAAGCATATGATACTGTTAACTGGAAGTTTATTGAAGAATTGCTAGCTGCCTTGGGATTTCCTATCAAGTTCTGTGAATGGGTCAAAGTATGTATGACTACTACCTCTTTTTCCATTGTTGTTAATGGAGAATTATGTGGTTATTTTAAAGGAGATGGAGGTTTGAGACAAGGGGACCCTATCTCCCCCTTGTTGTTTGTCATTGCAATGGAATATTTTACAGGACTCACACAAAAAGCTGCTGCCTCTAATCCTCAGTTTAGATTTCATCCATTATGTAAATCCTTGAAGCTTGCAAACCTCTGCTTTGCAAATGATTTGCTATTGTTCTGCAAAGGAACACCAGAATCTATCTTAGTCCTGCATCAGTGCCTTCAGGAGTTTGCATCTACATCTGGTCTTTGTGTCAATGGACTGAAGTCCAATATTTATGTTGCTGGTGCATCATATGAAACTGGGGAGGAATTGATACAACTCATTGGCTTCACCAAGGGCTCATTCCCTATTAGATACTTGGGACTACCTCTCTCACCTACAAAATGGAGCAAAATTGATTGTCAGATCCTTATAGATAAAATCACTACTAGAGTAAAGTGTTGGACAAGTAGGCACTTGTCGTATGCAGGCAGATGCCAGCTTGTGAATTCTGTCCTTCTATCTCTTCACATCTATTGGGCATCTGTATTTATACTTCCCCAACACATAGTGAAAAGGATAGAAGCTATATGCAGAAATATTTGTGGGGGCAGGATCAAAGAAGAAATCCTCTTGTGGCATGGGAAGCTGTTTGTCAATCAAAGAAAGCTGGAGGTTTAGCTGTTAAAAGTTGCAAACACTAGAATACTACAGCCATTGGTAAGCATATATGGAATGTGTCTTCTAAGCAAGATTCTTTGTGGGTTAAATGGATACATTCAATCTACCTGAAAACCCAAAATTTTTGGGATTATGGAGATAATCCTAATGGTAGCTGGTACTGGATCAAGATGAATAGGCTGAATGGAAATTTAAGCAGGGCTATGAGAATAATTCCAAATGGAAGCTCTCAAAATGGGGTACTTACACAATACAATCTGGATATGACATGTTGAGAGACCATGCTCCACTCTTCAGGGAAGCTAGGCAGGTCTGGTGTAGGAAAAATGTGCCCAAACACTCATTTATTCTTTGGCTGGCTACTCTGGGGAGACTCTTGACCAAGGACAGGTTGGTGAGGTTCAACATCACAACCACAGATGCTGCTTGTGTTCTTTGCAATGGTGAGGATGAATCTGTAAATCATTTATACTTCAAATGTGAGTTTGTGAAAAGCATCTTGAAGAAGATATGTGAATGGCTGGGAATAAAAAGAGAAGGTGATAACCTGAAATGCACATTGAGATGGATGGGCAGAATGAAGAAGCCTAGAGTTCAAAAATCAGCAACCTGCTCTGCCATAGCAGCTATTGTCTATTACACTTCGAGTGAGAGGAATTAGAGGACATTCACTCAGAAAGCAACTACAGCAGACTGCATAATCAGAAATGTGAAATTTGATGTACTTACTAGACTCAGATGTGCTTACCAGGGTAGAAAATCCCAAGTTGTTAGTAATTTCCTCACTAGTTTGATGTAATATGTTAGTAACAACTATCTCTTGTTGAGATTAGTTGTAAACTGTTTCAAATTTGCTGCATTCTTTGGTACTAAAATCATCAAACTTATTGCCAAAAAAAAAGTATTGTCATCTTTGACAAAGTATTTCTATATTGTATTGATTTTTGATTAGTATGGTTGTTGCTTTTAATTTCTCTGTTTTAACAGTTATTCTTGTATAAGGTGGCCTCATATATGAGGCTGGTACTTGGAAGAAGAAAAGGTGGTACATTCGATACTTGGAGGAGTACCAAGTACCACATTTTTTTCTTTAAAGTAACAGACCTCATGTATAAGGGCGCCTCATAAAGTTTTTGTGCTATTTTAATTGTTGAAGAAATGATTTGTACCTGAGTTGAAAAATTACAATGCATAAACTAGTAAGTAACAAGATTTGGGTACACCACTACAATGAATTAAGGCAACAATACATAAGTGAAAGGGAATAAAGAATAAATAACAAAGAGAATAAATTATGTGACTTAATTTTATGGTGACTTTATATGCATCTCATGTTTGACCCAAAATACATTGTTTACTATATTATGATAAGGAGAAAGAAAATAAGAGACCTTATGATGACTTTACCCTAAACTTATGTCCGTATGTGATTGCTATATATGCTTTCGGTTTTCGAACTATAGTATGGAAGTTTTACATACCAATCATGCTAATACACTTGCCAATGCTCTTGCAACCTAAGGTTTTGATAGATAAGAACTAATGCTTAGATTTTTCATCCGCAAATATATGGTGACTTTACCCCCAAACTTATGGTGACTTTACCCCCAAACTTATGGTGACTTTAATCTTGTGGTGACTTCTACAATAATTTGTGTCCAAGTTACTTAAACTTGAATAAGATGATGTTGTAAACATTTGGATGGCTGAAGTTTTATGTTGATGTAACTTGTAATCTAACTGGTGTTAACTTTTTTCTTATACTTTTCTTTCTTGCTTATAGGGTATGGACGAACATATTAGCAATTCTTCAAGTGCGACACAAAATGAATATCTGTTAGTTGGATCACAACACCTACTTCAAGACCATTGATTACACCTGGTGGGATACATGAATGGGTTCAAAATGTGAATACTGCATTGAAGCCCACTATTGTTAGTGTTTTTGACACATTAGGTGAAGGTATGCAATTCTACACTACATATGCAACTTCTTCTTACTTTGACACTCGTAAGTGAACTAAATGAAAAGCATATAATGGTACCATAATCATGAAGTATGTTGTCTGAAATAGACAATGTTTTAAGGAGCCTTGTCATATGAATGCAAAACCATGTGCCACAGAAGCAAAAAAGAATGCAACCAAAGCTAGTCAGAATGTCAGCCAAAAGAGAGAAAGGAAAAATAAAAAATAAAAATTGGAGAGTTGTAAGGCAAAAGCCGTGTTTAGGGTATCTTCATAAGGGAAGTACAATTTGTTCAACTTTCATAAAGGGCACACTGATAAACTTTGCAGCCCAAAAGAGTAACTTTAACTTGCTCTATTGTATGGTCTAGTTCATGTAAGGTCATGTGTTTTACTTCCATCAACTCATAATCTCCTATGCATATGCCATTCTAATCCAACTCGAAATAGTTTGCCCTCCTCATCAAATTGTTCCCCACTCAGTCTCTCTCCTCCC
>BSSO01007011.1:0-11377 GCA_030267885.1 Mesembryanthemum crystallinum | reverse complement strand
AAAAGTTTAAAGTATAAATTTACCCATCTGCCCCTCCTTTATTCTTACCCACCTATCCCTTCCATGTGACTCTCTCTCTCTTTGTAGAGGGGCATATTTGGAAGTCAAAACACACCCCAATTTTTCTTAATCCACGTGCATAGTCAGCCCGTCAAGATTTTTAAAAAACGTGGGAGTAGTTTAGATTCTATAGTTCTTCTTTAAAGGACTCCTTGACCTCTAAGGTTGTACTTCTAATTTCTATAAATATAATCTTTCTCTTTATCTAAAAAAACTAAAGTTTCAGATTCTTTTGATTTTTTTTTTTCTTCATTTGGTGGTAGAGCTATATGTTTTGTAGTGCAGAATTCGTGTATGTGTTTTGATTATACTGTGTGGTGTTATATTCAATGTAGATGTCATGGTGCTTAACTCTGCTGCTCTTNCAAAAGTTTCTTGTAGCAATGTATCCTTGATGCTGATAATTATCCATTCATATATGCGTGAAATTCTTATCCTTTCTTGTATGATAGAATCGATATTTGCTCTCTATTTGCTGGCGACAAATCACGAAGTCTTATTCTGATCTTTATATCTTGTTGACAATCAAAATGCAGCACTTGAAGCCCGCGATAGTGTTCATTGTTCATTTGCAGTTCGTGTGCTGGAGGAAGACGATCCCATAATGACCTCCATTTCTGCTAAAGGTATATTCTTTTCTCCATTTCGCCATTTGAAGTTTTGTTCTATGGATGTTGCATGTACTATGTTCCTGTCAAGTTTTCAGCAGCGTCAGAATCATATAGTGTTCTGTTGACAAGTTTCTGAGAATAGTTGCATAGTTATTACCTCAAAAAGGGAGATCAAGGGCATTCGCTTCAAAATTAAAATCATGTAACTTGGAGTGATTGATACTCCTTTTAGCTTTTTAGAAGAACTACTAATTTCATTTAAGCCTCCTATGATATCAAAAGAAATGTTAAAAGTTTGCTTTTAGTATAGAAAAGAAGTTCATGCCAAAAATGGTCTTTGAATCTTAAGTTATTCGGAGCGTAAGCAAAAATCATGATAAAATGGAATTATGGGAGGCCTTCCTTTATCAAAATACTAATAAATCTTTCTTATTTTTAGATATGAAATAGGAGTGGATGCTGTTGCTGTTTTAATGTTTGGGTTAGGTGGAAAACAGATAAGAATTAGAATGATATGCTTACTGTACTGAATATGTTTGTGCTTATGTTAGACTTGGACCCTCCTCGGCAAAGACCAAAAACATCAGCTCGAACTGCTCAGAGGCTTATTGCTCAAGAATTGGGAGTGAAATTGCCATCAACATTTGGGTCTAGAGAGTTGAGGAATCAGGAAGATGCTAGAAGGAACCGTATTATTACACGGCAAAATTTGAGGGATGAAGCCTGGGGGCCTGATGATATGAAGTAAGATTGTACACCTGTTCTTTGATCTGTTGTGTACTTATTTTTGTACCATGACTGTACTCTATGGCTTGTTTTTATCTAGCTCATGGTTTATTGTATTCTTGGCTGCTTGCAACTGATATTTAGGTTGCTGCTGGTGCTTATTGTGTAATGAACGAAATTATGTTAGGCTGTAGAATGTAGATAGAGGTCCAGGGGTAAGGAATCTTGAAGTTATTTATTGTCAATCAAAGGCTGTGGTTAAACATTTAATACTTAGCAAAATTCTATTTTCCAAGAAATAAATCTTTTAAAAATAAAAAGGCACAATAACTCATGCATTAAAACACCATAATCTCATTCTTAGGTTACAAAAACTAGAAATTATTTAAAACTATAAGATTAATATTTTGGCATTTAAAGTTGAATAATTGCTTGTATCCTATATAGATATTCCTTTGCACTCCAATTTTATCTTCCTATCTATTGCTTACCCCTCACATTCCCTAGACTAGTCACCCTCTTTATTATTTTCTTGTCTTTCCATCTCTCTTGTCTCTATTTCTAATTCACTCTCTTTCCTTACTTGCATTCCCTTCGTCTGTCAAATACTCTCTTCCCATAAACCACTGTTCCCTTCACATGTCCCACTCTCTGGTACAATCCCATACCGTCAACCACACATCACCGGATATTGCTCGTCACTGGAAACTGTCCCTTGCCAAGTGTTGTTGCCGGTTTACTCAAGAAAGCACTGCTTGTCAAACTGCAATGGAAGATTGCTGGTGGTAGGAAGGCTTGATATTGGTGTCTTTTAAACATTTAACTAGTCTTATTTTCTTGGGACCATAATAATATATTGCTAACTAGTAAATGCTTAACAATAGTCCTAAAAGGGTTATGGCTAGCATTTGTGAATTTGCTAATTCATATTTATAGCCCTAGCAAAACCCATCAGTTAATAGGGGGTTTCTTTCTCTTTGTAGGGGGAAGGGGTAGAGCAAATGGGGCAGATGATCTTCCCTGAGCAGCATTTGGGCAGACTATGCTGTGTGCTTACTGGAACAGTTAATTAAAATGAGGTTAATGAGTGTTGTGAAACAGTGTTCTTTGACTCTTTGACAGCAAAGGCATTGGTTTAATCATATTGTCATCTATTCCAGTTTAACCCAGCCTTACATATAAATAGGTATAAGGTATGGGTTCAGATGAAGTGTGTCTTTGCAGCTTATGAATGGCTTTCTGTAAAGGCATTCTATCAACACTGCAATCGACAGAGGTCCACCCATTCTTTCTAGGCTGCATTCAACAGTTTCTTAATAAGCATCTGTCAACCATGAAGGGAAAGAACCAAGCACAAATGGAGGAAAAGAGTGGACGAGGAAGTGGGAGCAGGAGATACTCGTGGCAGGCTCTGTTTCCAGTTACATATCTTTTCTTGGTTGACCATTACTGGACTTCAGCCCGGTTCCCCCACTTGTGTGTGTATGTGTTTAGAGCATCTCTGAAGAATTTTATCTGTTATTTATTTGCTTTACTTAAGAATGTCTGCCATTGTGGATGGATGGTTTTAGTGCTAAGTTATTACCTTTACACTCCACTGTTTGTGGCCACTGCCTTCACTGGTGACAATAGAACGATATTTGAGGGGAGCAGCATCAAATAAACTGCCATCATTTCTATTTTCAGACCGTTACGTAGTTGAATAAACTTTCTAGCATGAAATTGGGTCCATGTCGGATGATGTTGATGGTAAATGCTAATTGCAGAATGCAGAGAATGATAATTTACTTTGGATTTTAGTGATTGGGAGATGGGTAAGCAAAACTGGGTTTTCTTTTCTAGTATTTTCCTTATTGGAGGTGGGAGAGATGAGATTCAGAGATGGTGGGTGGTTGGTTCATGGTTGTGCTTCCAGAAGCTGTCAAAGAGAGGCATGTAACTTTGAACTCAAAAGGGTATTACTATTACTCTATTGTCAATGTAATAGCTACTTACTAACTAATTGACTCATATTCGAATTGAACTTTGGAGCCATTTGGTTTGGTTGCTGGGTTTAGCACTATGTGAGGCGGCTGTTCTTCTAAGTGGAGTACCCTTTTGAGTTCAACTTAGCTAACTTGAATTTGTCCTCTGGTTTCTTCTCGGACCGGGACCGGGACCGGGACCCATAATGTGCTAGAGTATAATCCAACTTATAGCTAACACCCCGATTGACCAAATGGGTATTTTTTGTGGCCACTTCGTGACAATATGGTATTTTTTTTATGTCTGGCGACGTTAGGGTATTTTTTGTGGCCACTTTTGGCAGATAGGCAGGATTTCCGGCGAGATTCCATTTTCATGTATTTTTTTTTACCATTTTTTTTTTTTTTTTATTTTTTTTATTTTTATTTTTTTTTTTACTTTCTAAGTAGTGGGGAAGAAAAGAAGAAAAATGGTACAAAATTATTAAAAATACTTTAAGTTCGAATCTCGCCGGAAATTCTCGATAAAACCCCATTTTTGGGCCTATGTGCCAAAAGTGGACACAAAAAATACCCTAACATCGCCAGAAATTGAAAAAATACCATATTGTCGCCAAGTGCTTACAAAAAATACCAATTTGGTCAATCGGGGATAGCTAACAGCCTAACATGAATTTCCGTAATGTTGTGTGATTGTGTTGTCAGTGTGGCTTCCTTATTTAGAAGTGACAACAGTGGATTATTTTTCTTTGGAGAACTAGTAACAGTGGGCGTTTTTGATTTTTTTTTTTTTTTTTTTTTTTTGGTTGATATGAGGTTGAGAGTTCTGACACGAAATTCAAACAACATTAGTGTGACAACAAGTTTATATGGATGTATGTAGTTTGAAGCCAAGAACATAGTAGTGACATAGATGTCGGCATCGGACCACCAGGTTTGCCTTCTAGAAATAATCTAACTGAGATTATTCCACATTCAAAATTTGATAATACTCACATCATTATCCATTGTTTAATTAGAGTTCTAGAAACTGATTAGCATGATAATAGATTGAAGAATCAGAACTTGACCCTTCAAGTATCTATGTTTTGACATTTTGTAGCTGTAAAAATGCCCATAATATTTGGAAGTTCAATACTCCATTATATATGATCAGTTCACTAGAAGGATCATTGACAGACAGAATGTACTAGACGTAGTGACTTTTATGCTACCATGCATATTAGTCTGAAAGCCTCTGGTTTAGGTGATAAGTTGTGAAGGTCGATCTTAACTTGCTGTATTATTGTATGTCGATGTCACTGCTAGCAATATTTGTACAAGTCTTACATTGTACAATAGTGATGTTATTCAGTACTAATAGTCGCATTATTAATCTAATTTATATTATTAGAAAAGTAATTAGTAGTAATACTCATTTTCCAATGGGGAGACGAGTTGACATGGTTAGGATTTTGAACCACTATGGAGGGCAAACCCTAATAAAGTCTGTTATATAAGGCTGTAAGTTCTGATATGGTAAAAACTTTGGTCCAAGGAGGACCAGATAAAAAGTGTCCTTTTTTTCTTTACCTTTTTAAGCTTTTGCTTCTTTTTGTAGGGGGGTGGGGATCGCGACTTGCGCTCGGGTTTCTAGATTCATGTTTGATTGAATATCACTAGAGTTTAAGCACTAGGAAAAACTAAAAAGGAAGAAACAAAAACAAAAAAGAAAAAAGAAGAGAGTGACAATTATGTTATCATGTTCACTCTCCCGGACACTAAAAGGTTGATCCACCGTGTTGTCAACCTTGTAGTACATGTTCTTCTATTGCTTGAAACATATTGTATCTAATCATTAATTTTTGTAGACGGATAGCGTAATGTGTAGGAAGGTTATCTATCCGATATGGCAATTAAACATGAACATGTTAGCATATCATTGTGTGAAAGTTTGAGTAAGTGATAAATGTGAATGCTGGTGGGATGTTGACAAATAAGAGTAGATTTATAATGAAAAAATCTAGTTGTTTAGCTACAGGAATCTGACAACCTATGGCTTACTAATGTCTATTTTCTTGGTACTGATAGACCTCAGTTAGTGATTGTATTTTTTTATTTTTATTTTTGTTTGGGCAAAATGTATTGGAAATAAGAGAATATAGGTGATTGTATTTTTTCAAGCCCCAAGTTTTTGTCACTACATGGAGGGAAACAATATTTGCTTTGCTGTTTCTGCGTTTCTAGCAGTACTCTCTGCATTTGTCTTACATTATTCAAGGAGTAAATCATTAGATTGAGTGGAAATTTGAAAATTTTAGGTTATGTTTCGCCTACTTTTTACGAGTTTTTCAATTTCTTCTTCTTACATCTCTTCGTCCCAATGAATTCCGGAGTTATTAATTTTACACCCGAGGCAAAAAAGAGAGAAGAAAACTAGCCCGTAATTGTTGATGTGTTGAACTCTAAGTTGTTAGTTATTACCGGTGTGGTTTTTATATTTATTTTTTTGGGGGAGTAAGGAATAGTGCTTTCACCCAACCCGATCTAATTTAGACTTGACCAAAATCTTGCTCTCTTATCATATGAGCAAATATTTATTTTTTTGTTTTTAAAAAAGAAAAAAGACAAATTATATTTTCCACACTGATTAATCCACATTGAATTGAAATCCTAAAGCAATAAGTAATATGAGACGTATAAAATAGTATATAATATAATAATAGTAATGATCTACTACTAATAAAAGACAAGACAATACTAGAAAGCCGCAAAATTTGAATACTTGAATTATACGTTAAGAACGTTAGACAAATGAGAATTAAGCAATAGGCAAATCTACAAGTTAGGGCTTTTGTAAGTTCAAAGCCGAAATTAGGAGGTCATCGAAAGCAAAAGTTCTTTGCTCATAATCACTAAATAAAATGTCAACTTGTTTTCCTTTTTCTTTTGTTTGTTTTTCTGAACAATTAATGTAGGAGTTTCATTTCTACAAGTACAACGTTTGTGACAATGTGTCCAAGAAGAGAGGTAAGCATACATTACAGGTTTTGAGTTCAATCCTGCATAACTTATTATAAGTATAATCTATCAATTGAGTTTCTAACAGTTTGACTGTCTTTCTATATTGTTCGCAATTGGGAATTCTTATCACTGAATTTTATAATTAATATTGAATGCAAATAATTCAAATTTTGTAACAAATTTTTTGTGGTCACCAAATATCGAAACCGAAAAATAACTTGAAAAAGTCAAATATTCGCTACAATACCGAATGAAAAGTTGTATATGAGATAAATGTCTTTTCTTTTTGGTGAAAAGTAAAAGAGAGAACTTATTGGATGTTGAGGAAGTATCAATAAGAATCAAACCCTCTATCAGTAGGAATGACAATAGGGTGAGGTGGATTTAGAGGATACCTCATCCACACTATCATCTACCACATTTTTACCCACCTTGCCCCATCCCTACCGTGGGATTTAAATCCACACTCGCCTTAATCCCACCCATGACAAGTGGCACTTTTATCATCGTACCACCATCCGCCTTAGCCACTACCAAACTCATTACTTGGGGCAATATCGACTTGTACTCGTTCCATTTCCATTATCACCTTGTGGCAGTGAAACAAACTCCTAACTGTTAGAGTTGGCATCCATTGATTTCTTAAGAAAGAACTTTCACAAAAATTTATGTCTCTAACCACTGAGGTGTAATTTAGCATAATGGTCAAGAATGAGGTACCAATACATTAGATATTAGGTCCCATGTTTGATTATCAATCCATAAATACAGTTACGTCTCCAAATCAAGTAATCAAGGTAATCAACAACCTTGTGGAACTTGGGGGTTGTTTCATAATTGGTGGTCAAAGATCATAACTCTTAGAGTATCTAATGATATCACCAACCGATTCAATAACATATCATTACAAGTAAACAGAAGGAAATCACTAATAATGCAGTAATTTACACATCAATTAACTGACCCTACTAACATTAATCATATTCATGACCCACCTAATATTCCGTAACGCTTATTAATACAGCCAAAAACCTTGAAATTTTACCATGAAACATGCATGTTACAGTACTTACCAATTTCAATTACTCAACCAATGAAGAAATGACCAGATGACCCGAACCCCAATGCCCCCTTTTTTTTATTTTTTCCATAATCAATTTTGTCTTCAATTTCTCGTCCACACCAAAATGGGGCCATTGCTTAACCAAAGTCTCTCAAAGCCAGCCAGCCCACACCCCTTTACCCTTTTCGTAATTTGCCAAAAAAAAAAAAAAAAAAAACTTTTTTCTTTTAATTTTTTCAAACCTATTCAAACTAATCTCCACCTCTACAAGTGGGGCTCTCCTAGTGCGGGTCCCACAACGGCTGCCCAGTCTGTAGCTTCCACGTGTCAGCTAGTGTCCAAAAAAGTCATAGAGAATGTGATTTGTATGGTCTTATTTACAAAATTTGACCAGTAAAATGAGAAAGTATGACTGACAATAAAAATCAAAGATAGTGACCCCCCAACCCGGTCTAGCCAATTTATTATCCCACACACTTTGTCCCAGTCTCAGTCTCAGTCTCAGTCTCATCCCACCGTTATATTCAAACATCATCATCATTTGAGAATCAATTTTTGTTTGCCTTCTCTATATAAATAACCATCCAAACAAGCCGCTATTTCTTACCATCCTGTATATAATATAAACTCCCACATAATCTTCTTCTTCTTCTCTTCTTCCAAGCCCCCAAATCTAGAACACACACAAAAATGGACGATCAAGTTGAGGTGCCTCATTATTTCCTCTGCCCAATTTCTCTCCAAATTATGAAGGACCCTGTCACGGCCGCCACCGGTATCACGTATGACCGTGTCAGCCTCGAGCAGTGGCTGAAGACGGCTGCTGAGTCTTTATGTCCAGTTACCAAACAACCCCTTAATAGGGACTCCGATCTCACCCCGAACCACACCCTGCGCCGCCTCATCCAGGCGTGGTGTGTGGCCAACGCCACGCACGGGGTGGATCGGATTCCGACACCGAAGGCCCCACTTGGTCGGGCCCACATCATGAAGATCCTCCGTGGACTCAGTGTCCCTAGACTGCAGTCCGCTTCATTGGATCAGCTCCTAGTCATTGCCACCTCGGATGATCAAGAAAAGAACAGGAAAGTGCTGGTGGACTCAGGAGTTGGCAAAGGTATGGTGTCTCTCATTATCAAATGTCACAAGGACAACAAAACGACGGGACTTGAAAAGGCGTTGAGGATCCTCACCGCTATCTGGGCCCCAACGTCGGAGATCAAGGCGATGGTGGCGGAAAATTACGACCTCATCGACGCGATCACATGGATCCTGGATGAAAATGCCAACCACCGAGGCTACTCTTTCGGTAGCCTCGGTGTTATTCTAGCCAAAGATGTCATAAAGGTCACGAGTTCGAACCTTCTGTGTAGGTTAAAGCCCGAATTCTTCAATGGGGTCGTAAGGATTTTATGTCAAAGACCAATAGGAAAGGACACCGTGGGTCCCACGAAGGCGGCCATCCGGATCCTACTAGATGCGTGCCAGCACGGTCGAAACAAGTACAGGATCATCGAAGCCAACACAATTTTCGAGCTCATCGAGCTCGAATTGGAACTGGGCCTGGGCCTAGCCCAGCCCGAGAGGAAGAAGCTGAGCGAGTTGGTTTTCTGCCTACTCGCCCAACTCTGCTCCTGCGCAGACGGGCGAGCCCAGTTCCTGGCCCACGCCGCGGGGATTGCCATGATGTCGAAAAGGATGTTACGGGTGTCGCCCACGGTGGATGATCGGGCGGTCCACATATTTGCCTTGATATGCAAATGCTCGGCCACAAACGAGGCATTGCAAGAGATGCTAAGGGTGGGTGCAGTGACTAAACTTTGCATGGTTATGCAAGCAGATTGTGCAAAGTATTTGAAGGATAAGGTGAGAGATATACTAAGGATGCATTCTTATGTTTGGAACAACTCTCCTTGTATCCAGGTTTACCTTTTGACTAGGTATCCTATGTTGCATTTTTGATCTGTTAGTTCAAAGAAAATCATACTAGATGGGAAAAAGAAAAGAAAAAAAAGAGTTTAGGGTAGTAGCTAGTAATTCATACTCCTAGTTAGGTGTAGTGAAAATGTTGGTCAAGGATCTTGTTCCTGAAATTGTATATTAATTAATTACAGACATATTTTTGAAATATACTACTACATGATACAGTAGATTATTAGAGATATTGTCTTTGATTTTGGAGAGATTCTTATGCTGATTACAATATTCATCATCAGAATCCTAACCTCTGCTTCTGGGTAGGTAACCACTAGCCAGCTGCCATTGGAAATTTTCCTCCAAACAACTATGATTAAGCTGTATATTACATGTTTCTTTGTAATTGAGATCCTATATTTTCTTTTTCTTTTTTCTTTTTTTCTTTTTTCTTTTTTATAAAAAACTCTTCTATTTTCATTTGATTGTGATATGAGGAGACCAATTTGAAACTAAATAGTGGAGTATTAAGAATTTAAAGTATTAGCCCCAACTTGAGGAGTTATTTCTCAGCCATGTTGTACACTTGTTCTGGACTTGATTACTTCATATATGGATTCAGCATGTGAAGATGATCAAGATTGCATATTAAGGAGTTCATTGATACTTGAGAGTTTAATTGACAAGATAATATAAAAAAATCTGTGTTACTTAATTCCAGAAGTAGATTGCTCTTTTCTTACTTAATTCCAGAACTAGATTGCTCTTTTCTTACTTAATTGTACATTAGGAGGCCCCGAGGTCGATTATTAGTCTTTAATAGCATTTGGCTATGCTATACTACTTACCTACTGTTAGGGTTCCAACATGAATATCAAAATTGTTAGTACTTAGTATGAAGTTTGGAGTCTCTTGGTTGCACTAATCATTCACGTTGAACCATACAACCAACCCTGTGGTTTTTCCGGAAATACCCCATCCAAAGATTAACCCATGTAATGTAAATGGGACATTTGAGAGAACCTGAGACAAAGATGATCAGTTTAGAATCATTTAGAAAGGGAATGCTCAACGAGACGTGTGGGATACTCTTGAGGTCGGTTATTGGGTCTCCAATAGCATTTGACCATACTTTGTTACTTGTGACCCACTTTTAAAGGTTCCAATAATACAGATAACATGGGTGATTATAAACTGTGGAGGATTGGTAAATGCCTTGTGGGGGCAATAGGTGTTCTTTTGGATCACTTTTGGTCCTTGGGATCTTATGGCGGTGTTAAAAGTGAACCGACTTCCGGGATGGTTTGGACATTCTCCTTTCAGAAGGCTATAACTCATGGAAGGGGCATCCTTCCGAAACAAAGGTGTTGTTTTTCGATTCATAATGGATGCAGACCCACAAGGAAGCGTGGGAGTGCTACCAGGTTGGTTACTGAGAGTCCAAGAGGCTATTTATCCTTTTGGTAGTTGTCCACCTATAATGATTCAACATCAATATACTTAGAAAGGATTAGGAGTCCATTTCAAATCTCTGGCATCCAAGTTCATTTTAATTCCTAGTGCTCAGTTAAATTTCTCATTACTTCCAATGTAAATTCCTTACAACCAGGAAACTAAGCTATAAGATGTTAGCAAAGGGATGCTTTTTACACATAGCTCCGATCCGTATATAGTGATCGCTGCTAAATAATTCTAGTTGCTGATCCTTCGCGGCAATAATTCGCCCCGATAAGCTGCCTTTGGCATGAATATATCCTACATAGTATGTTCCTAATTCTGCGTTTTGACATCCAAAATGCAAAGTACTCCATATGAGCAACAAAAATAAGAGAGAATGGGTTGGAAATCGGAAATGAAGTATTGGGAATTGAAGGAAGGGGAAGTACTCCACAAATCCCAGAAAGAAGCAATCTTTGATGCGATCGAGTCTCTCCTGATACGTCACTGATCAAAATTGATAAATGTGCCAACTGCCATTGCATATTTGCAATGCATCTCTAACTTCTTTTCTAAGCGATGTGCACTTACCATATGCA
>BSSO01007010.1:0-11379 GCA_030267885.1 Mesembryanthemum crystallinum | reverse complement strand
GGAGTTTTATTTTGGGAAATGAGAATAATTTTCTCCAAAACAAATGAACACTTTTGTTTTACTGCTCCTTCATTCCCTGGCTTAGTTTCCGTCTTCATTCATCACTCTTCCATTCTCAAACTTATTGCTCGGAATCATTGCCTTACCAATCAAATGTTCGTCTGCATTCACTTTTCCATTCTCAAGCTTATTACTTAGAATAATTGCCTTACCTATCAAACTTTGTCATTCATTAATTGATTGGTCTCTGCATTGGCTTACCTATTAACTTTTTCATTCATTAATTGATTGGTTTCTGGCTAACAACTTCCTAGGCCTCTTTTGGTAACTCTCCTATTATTACATCATACTAAATTCAAGCTGAAGGAGTCAAATTGATTAAGTGTCTATCGAAGAAATGGAAAAACGCTCTCCCGACAAGAGGCGATCCTCTGAAGAGGAAGACCTTTTTGATCGATCAACTAAAAAATTCAGAGATCGGGGGGAAGGATGGCAAGGCCCATCCTACATGAATGTTACTGCTGGTGCCCTTTCATCGCCACATCCAAATGGGAGATGGCGTAATCCTCTGTTTACACAGAATGAGGATGAATACGAGTCCGACGACGATGCTCCTGTTGATCCAGAAATAGACGATCCTATGTGCCCAACCATCACACTTTCTAAAGAGGAGAAACATAGGCGGCGTCAGCCATGGCATAATTCTTTGATTATTAAGATGTTTGATAAGTCTATTGGCTATATGCAACTGATGAAAAGGCTCAAACAAAAATGGAACCTTAAGGGGGACCTCAGTCTTGTTGATATTGGTTGCGCTTACTATGTAGCAAGGTTTGCTAATGAAGAAGATTTGCAACATGTTCTAAAGGAGGGTCCTGGGGTCATTAATGATAGTTATCTTACTATCCGCAAATGGGTACCCGATTTTGTGTCGGATGATGAACCAATTACTAAACTTACTGCTTGGGTCAGGATACCAAAACTCTCTGTTGAATATTTTGACAGGGAGTTCCTTGAGAAAATTGGACGTCAAATTGGAAAGGTTATAAGGGTAGACAGAACGACTGCCACCGCTAAAAGAGGCCAATTTATTCGACTGAGTGTGGAAGTTGATCTCACGAAGCCATTATTGTCCAAATTTCGTCTCAGAGGCAGGGTATGGAAAATCCAATATGAAGGGATTATAAACTTATCTGTTTCAAGTGTGGTAAACTTGGTCATCGAGAAGACGCCTGTGACTTTTTCCATGATGCAAATGCTAATTCCGTTCATGTTAATGATGCTGGGCATGTTAGGCGGGAGCACAACAAAAAGAATTTGAGACCCGAGGAACAGGAGGCCTACGGGTCTTGGATGTTAGTCAAAAAGCCACCAAGACGCCGAAGCAACAAGCAAAATCAAGACCAACCAAAAACATCAAATGCCGTGACTGAAGGGGTTTCGAACTCACAAGAGAATGGAGAAAAGACCGGGGGCCCGAACGGGTCAGGCTCACGATTCTCAGTACTGCAATAGGAGGAGGAACATGCAAAGGCGGGAAATCAAAATTTGGAAATTATTCAAAATCTGGTAAACTCGGAAACTTTGGAAATTCAGAATCATAAAGAAGTGACATGATCTTTTCCTTCAATTACGCTTGCAGATCAAGCTAATTCTTTTTAGGTGGAGTTTCAATCAAAAGAAAGCCCAGCTGAGAAGGAAACTGAATCACCAGAAGATATTCCTGTGGTTAATATGGCAAGTCCTACTAAAAGCCTTGAATTACAGGAAAAACAAATCAATATTCCTAAAGAAGTCCCCCATAAAGTGGGTTTTGCAGCTAACAAGATCGCAAATAGGAGGAAACAAGTGACCAATAACGTGCTATTAGCCATTAGACCAAGGATTGATTTTGGCAAGGAAAATAGGAAAAGTGATGGCCTTGCAGCTGTTCGTGAAGTAGCTAAATTGAACCCGCAACAAGCCCTTTCTCTTTTGAATTCACAAATACGTAACTATGGAACGTTGCACAAGCCAACGTCCTCCCAACATGCGTGTCAACTACTTCCCTCCAATCCACACCTTGGTCTTCGAGGATAGGATGGGGGATCCATGGTTGGAGATCGGCCACCCGATAATCAACAAGGTAGAGATCAACTTCTACATGTCACAAGCAGTGAGAAGGAACCCCTCCAAGAAGACCATGTCCCTCTCCATACCCACCAGGGTACGGAGGGCCATGAATGAACTACGAGATGAATTTGTCGCTCGTTTGCTAAACGTTCCCCCGAACGTTTATGACTGTTACCCTCAATTTTCTGAGTTTATCATGTCGATAAAAATCATGACTTGGAACATTCAAGGCGCTGCAAACAAGGCGTTTCTGAACACCCTTCGCGAACTAATAAGGATCTATGACCCTAATGTTTTAGCCTTGGTAGAAACTCATGTTAGTGGAGACTCTGCTCAGCGTATTTGTGATCAAATTGCTTTCTCGAGGCAAACTAGAGTTGATGTAGAAGGTTTCAAAGGTGGCATATAGCTATTTTGGCGTAGAGAACGTGTGACAGTTAACCCCCAAGCCCTACATAATCAGTATATTACAGTGGAAGTAGCAAAACTTGGGGAAGAACCTTGGCTATTCTCGGCAATTTATGCCAACCCTGATAGCACAGAGCGTAATGAACTGTGGGCAGCCTTGGACGACATTGCAAACAATAATTCTATGGCCTGGCTCCTAGTTGGTGACTTCAACGAAACTAGATCAATTGATGAACGTAATCATTCAAGTGAGAGTACTATTCGACGTTCTATGAGATTCAATAACTGGGTTGAAAATTCAGGATTGATTGACTTAGGCTTCTCCGGAGCTCGTTACACTTGGTGCAGGGGACAAGATGCAACTACTCGTAAATGTGCAAGATTAGATAGAGGACTTGTGAATAATCTATGGCGATCAAGATTTGAGAAAGGTGTTGTTCGCCACCTACCTCGAATTCAATCAGATCACTGTCCTCTCCTCTTGAGCACTAATGGATTCCATCCGATTGAACATTGTGCTAGGCCCTTCAAATTCCAAGCAGCCTGCTTGTGCCATGAGGAATTTGATGAGTTCTTACGTAGAAATTGGGACCCTAATGCTCCGCTTATTCCCTTTCTCAATGAATTTACTATCTCTTTAGTAAATTGGAACAGAGAGGTGTTTGGTAATATATTTAGGAGAAAGCATTCCCTGCTCGCACGAATTGATGGAATCTAACGTAAACTAAGTGGGGATAATGAGGAGGCCATTTCTTCAAGAGAAACACACTTCTTGCTTGAAAAAGAGGCCAAACTGAAACAAGAATTAGAGGATACTCTGGAGTAAGAACAAGTCCTATGGTTCCAAAAGTCAAGATTGGATGCATTAAGAGATGGGGATAGAAACACACGCTACTTCCATCTCAGCACCATCATTCGGAGGAGATTCAACCGTATAGAGATGCTGCAGGATGGTCAGGGGGATTGGATTGATGAACCAACTGAAGTTCAAAATTTAATTAGATCTTATTTCATAAATCTGTTTTCGGATCCAGAAGGCAATAATCCAATTGTGGGAATGGCATCAAGAGGGTTTCCTATGCTCTCAATGGATGACCTGCGTACGATCAACAAACCATTTACAGGGAGTGAAGTAAAGGCCGCTTTGATGTCAATGAGGGCTTACACATCTCCGGGCCCCGATGGATTCCAACCATTGTTCTACCAGCGCCACTGGGATCTTGTAGGTCCCAATGTTATTTGCTTGGACCTCGATGTCCTTGAAGGTAAATCATTCCCAGAAACTTTGAATGAAACCCACCTTGTGTTGATTCCCAAAGTGGAAAATCCAGAAATGGTCACCCAATTTAGACCCATATGTTTGTGCAATGTCACCTATAAAATTGTGACTAAGATGATTGTCAACCGGTTGAAACCGTTCTTGTCCTCCATTGTTTCACCAACCCAAGCCAGCTTCGTCCCTGGGAGGCAAATAACAGACAACATCATTATTGCTCAAGAAGTTGTTCATACGATGAGGAAAAAACATGGAAACACTGGGTATATGGCCGTCAAAATTGATCTTGAGAAGGCATATGATCGGCTAAGGCGGATTTTTATACGTGACACACTGATTGAAATGCGTATTCCACAGAACTTGGTGGAAATCATCATGAGCTGCGTTACGATGAATGTCATGGGTATCATCTGGAATGGTGTTCCTACTGAAGAATTTAGACCTGTAAGAAGAATCCGCCAAGGTGATCCACTTTCACCCTACCTCTTTGTCATGTGTATGGAGCATCTAGCTCATATTATTGATGAAGTAGTCGAGATGGGATTATGGCGCCCTGTCAAGGTGAGCCGGGATGGCCCTGAAATTTCTAGCCTTTTTTTCGCGGATGATCTCACGTTGTTTGCTGAAGCCTCAGTGGACCAAGCTAAGGTGATGAAGAGCTGTCTTGATAAATTTTGCAAAGCTTCTGGAAGTAAAGTCAGTAATACAAAATCACGAGTGTATTTTTCTATTAACACTCAAGAGGATATTCGGTTGAACATTTGCACTAAACTTGACATGTTGGAGACAGAGAATTTAGGCTCATATCTTGGGGTTCCTTTGGAGCGCATCAACCGAAAGCTTTCAGGATGGAAGGCAAAATGTTTATCTATGGCTGGTAGAGCTACGCTAATACAAGCTGCAATTTCCTCTGTTCCCTATTATACAATGCAAACAGCAACGCTTCCTCGAACATTGTGCGATGATTTAGACAAGAAAACTCGAAGATTTTTATGGGGTGGTAGTGATGAGCAGCGAAAGGTTCACCTCGTCGCATGGAACCAGGTCACTTAGGACAAGGCTGCTGGTGGTCTTGGATTGCGATCAATGCGACAAGCGTACGCGGCTTTTCTCACCAAGCTAGGATGGCGTGTCTTAGCGGAACCGGATTCTCTTTGGTCTAGAGTCCTAAGACACAAATATTGCGGTGGAAGATGTGATGTTGATATGTTCCGTTCTAGGAACGATATGTCTAGTACATGGCGTGGTAGAATGCCAATTATCTTCGCCAAGGTGTAAGTGCAGCTGTTAGTAATGGACGTTCTACCATGTTTTGGATCATAGTTGGGCTACCAACCAGCCACTATCTCAGCTAGTTACAAGTCCTATTCCAGCGGATCTTGAAGACGTGACAGTGGATGAGATGTGGGATACAGAGAGAGGCTGGAAGTGGGAAATTTTTGCTGACTACCTGCCACAAGAAATCCTCATGAGAATGGAAAGTATTGAACTCCATCCCGATGATGAAAATGCTGATACTCTGTTTTGGAACGGAAATCCATCAGGTGGCTTCACCATTAAATCAGCACTTAACATTATTCGTAAGGAGCAGATTGAGAATCCTAAACCTGAATGGAAGGAACTATGGAGGTCAAAATTACCACAACGAATTAAAATGTTCTTTTGGCTGGTAATGCATGATAAATTGATGTCGAATGCAAACAAAGTGTCACGACACCTAGCCAAAAACCCAAGCTGCAAAATCTGTGGTGCAATGGAGGAGACCACCTCGCACATCCTTCGCGAATGTCCTATGGCTTTGAATTTGTGGCATAAATTAGGAGTTAATCTAGAGGCGATTAACATCCTTCCCTTGAGAGAATGGATCATAAAAAATTTGACAGATTATACGCCAATTGACGGAAAAGACTGGAGTACAACTTTTGCTGTTGTTTCTTGGTGGATATGGAAGTGGAGAAACAATTATTGTTTTGAAACAGTGCGTAGCATACCAGTAGATCAAGAGAATTTCATTTGGAAGCGGGTGGAAGAGGTTTATCGTGCATTTAACAGAGAAGAAAAATTATTTGGCCAGCAAGTAATTACGAGACAAGAACAGTGAATTCGTTGGCTTCCACCACGATATGGATAGATCAAGTTAAACACCGATGGTGCAGCAAAGGGGAAACCCAGGCAAGGCTGGTGGAGGAGGTATTTTACGTAACGACATTGGTGAGTGTTTGAGTGCATTTGCTTGTTACTATGGGATTTGTTCCTCGTCCAAAGCTGAAATTACTTCGGTTCTTCGTGGCTTGAGCATAGCTTGGTCTCTTGGGGCCCAAAAGGTTGAATTGGAAGTTGATTCTGAGTTCTTAGTTGCTCTCCTCAAGGGTCTAACACCTCAACATTCTCCTCTGTTTCACATGATTAATAAATGTAAAATGCTTCTCAACAAGGAGGGTGGGCAAGTGGAAATTTCACACTATTACAGGGAAGCTAACAGAGCAGCAGATTGGCTTGCAAATTTCGGAATTAGTCAAGAGATGAAGTACATGGAACTAACAAGCCCCCCGGATGGATTGCGCATGATACTCAACGAAGATATAAGTGGAGTAGCTAGGCCTAGGATGATTCCTTACGTTAATTCTTAGTTTGTTTGTTTTTTCACTTTTGGGGTTTGTTTCCCCCCTTTTTGCACCAAAAAAAATACTAAATCCAAGCTAATGTGTATATACCTTTTATCACAGCTGGCTTAAACATCGTTGTATTGTATATGTTTGAATTAGATCTATCAACTTCCTATCGAGTTCTCCGATACGTTTAATTGACTTGCTGAATTCAATGCGATTTATAAAAGATTGTTCGAACCTACTGTTCTATTGTAATTGTGGTTCATTGATTCTGGCCATATTGTTTCATTTGGATTATTAATTATGAATGTTTGTTGTTTATGTGGTTAGAAATCGGATTGGTCAAATAAGGATTCTACGGCGGAGGTTTTTTAGGATTTCACTGACGTCAAGGAGAGGTAATATTATGCATGTTCTCTTTTTAAACTCCTCCGAAAAATATTTTGATCTATTAAGTGTTGACATGTTATTATGTGAAATCGTACGATATGATATATTATTATTCAACTACTATGTATCGATTTTTTCCTCTCAAGCACTAAAAATCATGATGTGCTTATTGTGTGTGTGTGTGTTCAAATTGTACCTTTCTCACATGGAATTTGAAGCCATCCATATACAATAAAATTTCTTGCTTTGAGAGTACACGTACTAGACAGTTGATGTAAAATTTGATGGGAGAGCCTTTAACCTTGATGAATTATACGCTTTTATTTGAAGATCTATATTATACTATATACTCCCTCTGTCCCTTATTTAACTTGCAAAAACTCCTAAATTTTTGTCCCTTATTTAGCTTTCAAAAACTAAAAATCACCAACACTTCTCCATCATACCCCCAAATAACTCACCAATATAACAAAAAATTATACTTTCTCTCTCCAATCACTTTAATATCTATCTATTACATGGGTTCTCCTAAAGGGCAAAATAGACCAATTCACCTCTCCTTAATATTTGTGTCACTGATCTTTATGCAAACTAATTGAGGGACGGAGGGAGTATTAAAGTAATGTGGTTGGAGTGATGAGAGAGCTCCATTTGCCAAATACCCACACCACATTACTTCCCTTCTTAAACCCTATTCAAAATTCAAATTTGACTTTGAAAAATTAAAAGAAAGGGATATCAATTATGGAAATTACTTCATCAATGTTGAATAAGAGTAATAGCTATTATTTTAATAATCAAAGGTAAAACCATAATTATGTAAGATTTAATATTTGAATTGTTTTAAACATAGTAAATATTTTATTGTATTATGAATTGGTTTAAAAATATTGTGAGAGATTACGGAGAAATAATTTGGAAATGAGATTAATGCCACCCAAAACAGGCGAAGCCTTTTTAACTCCTCATGTCATTCACCTCACTAAATTCCACCACTTCTACACTTAATCTCCACATCCAGACTCTCGCTCACTTCCCTTCCCCTGCAATTTCCGTCCATCACACCACCTCCACTGTTCCACCGCTACCAATACACACCATCAGTGGACCATTCCAACCATCGTCTTTCACACTCTCTCTCCTGTCGGGTATAACTGCCCCATCACTCTGTTTTCTTTTTGTTTCCCCTCTCCTATTTCGGCCGCCAAACAAAAGAGGTAGTCAAACTGCACCTAATATGTGTGCAGGATCTCTAGCCCCACGCCTACTTTAAAGTTTACACAATGTTAGATGTTTTTACCATTATTCTGAAGCATAATATTTGACAAGTAAATGCTCTCTAACTATGAAATTTGTGCATTTGTTCCCTTTGTATTGATACAACAGTTTCACACGTTTTTACTTTCCACCCTCGTACTCCTTTTATCTCTATTTTCTTGATATGAACTAACGAGGGTTATCAAGCCAGGGAATCTAGCCATAACAATACAATACAAAATCAAGCCCAATATGTTTTTTTTCTTTCATTCAAAGGACCCATGACATAGGAAAAAACTAATTTCGTTAACTAGATTGATTTATCGACAATTTTTTTTCGGAAATTTCCTGTGCTACCCCTTTACTTTGATGAAATGTCTGCGGTACCCAAAGTGTTGGAAGAGTGCCTGGGGTACCCCTAAAATTTCAACAAAGTGATCAGCGTACCCACTAAGTCATAAAATGACTAAAATACCCTTGCAATGCATTTTTGGTGTAATGACTATGTTTGACTTTTATATTTCTCTCATTTATAATATTAGTTGATAATATATGAAAAAGGTATGGAAATTTATACCCCAACTCTATTTTTTTTTTCAAAAAAGAAATTTAAAATAATAAATAAATAAATAAATAAATAAATAAATAAATAAATAAATAAATAAATAAATAAATAAGTTTTAGAAAAATTATTTTTAAAAACAAATAATTTTAAAATTTAATTTTTTACAATTTTATATTTTTTTAGCTTATTGTATAGATTTTAATTAAAACACAAAAATTTAAATTTTTTAAAAATATCAGTTTTAATTTTTCTTTATTCAAAAATTAATTTATTTAAATAACATTATTTTTAACTTTAGAATTTAATATAATTTCTGTGATTTTTTAATTTTTCTATATTTTTGATTTTTTTTTATCAAATAATATTATAAAAGAGAGAGAAATATAAAAGTCAAACATAGTTATTACACAAAAAAGGCATTGCAAGGGTATTATAGTCATTTTATGGCGTAGTGGGTATGCCGATCATTTTGTTGAAAGTTCAGGGGTACCCCAAGCACATTTCCAAAACTTTGGGTACCATAGGCATTTCATCAAAGTACAAGGATACCCAAGGAAACTAATAAGTATACAAGGGATTTGTCAATAGATTTGATAAGTATCTAATGAAAAATAAGGTGTTTACAAATTTTCAATAAAGTGAACAAATATGTATAAACAGTTTTCTATGTATTTATGGACCCGTGCAATTGCACGAGCAAAAACTAGTTAATGTGTGAATGAAATGTCATATAATGTCTTTTATTTACATATTTTATTGATATTTAATATTCACCTAATTACTCTTTTTTCCTCCAAGTAAGCATTTGTCTATCAATACTTTTCTAAATACTACAGTCTACAACCCTTACTTTATAGGGAGTGTCGATGTTCATTTTTGTCATTCTCCAACTTTTATAATTTATTTTGCTTATGCGTTAATTTAACATTGATGTGTATGTAGCCTTTTTGCTCTAAAATTGTGAGGTTAACCATTCAACAACAAAATGGCATGAGGTTATAGCACCAAAAAAATGTTTACCATTTTGTAAAAATTATTAGGGTAAATTTTAGTAAGGTATACTGAGGTTTGGTCAAAATACACATAGATATGTCAACGTTTGAGAAATTACATTGAGCAGGTATACTTTGGTAAAATTCCGACAATAAAATGATGACGTGAACTCAAATTAACAATTATATGACAATATTTGATACACCCGCAAGTGCAGAGTTATATCGTCGTAATAAAAAAAGATCGTCTCCACAGGGAATTAGCAATTTCAACTATCAATTTAGCCTAAATTTTACACAATCAAGTTAAGCCTAGTCATAGATTGGATTTTGAAAAAGACTAACTAATAAAAGTAACTAAACTAATCAACTACAAAAACAATGAGAAATAACTAGAGTAAAACAATGGGAATGGGGATTAGGGTCAAGGTTTCACCCAACCACAATATTCAACATAAGGATAATGAGCTAATCACAATCAAATGGGATATTGCAAAGCAACAATTAATCCAAAGTTAACCCAAAGCCTCTCTTAAGGTCGAAGGGAAGTATCAAAATTATCCTAATCACCTATTTTCATGGAATTAGAACAATCAAGACCCATTAAGCATCAATTAATCACAAAGTTGTTAAAGGTAATTTATCCTATTCTCATGGCTAAATCCCCCTTACTTGTGTTAAGGCACTCCTAAAATCAATCATCTCCTCTCTGTTTTGGACCAATTTCACAAAACAAAGAAAAAGTAAACTAAAGTTTTACTCAACCATTTCATCGAACACATGGGGTGCACAAAACCAAGTAAGTAACTTTCCCAAATAATCATGAGTGAATCACATTATCCAAGCATTAAACATTGATGGTTGGGCTAATCCCAACCCTAATCAAGAAATCTAGGCACTAATCATCATCGAAACATTAACACAAGTTAACACAAGCACTTAACATGATGAGAATGAGAAATGGAAAGAAATGATGCACTAGATTAAAAAGAGTAGAGAAAATGTCACCAATAATATTCAAGGAACCTTCACAATCTTGGAGGAAAGCCCAAAAATTGATTAGCACCCTAAAACCCTAAGAAACTCTCTACAAATATCTCTGCCCATCCTCAAGTAAAGCTTAGTTGTCAAGTGTCTCTCAAAATGTGGTTTATAAGGGGTTTTACACTAAAAAGTGGCCGAGATATGGCCTGAAATCCGAGACATGGGTTCCTTTCGCAAGACATGGGTTAACCCATGTCTCGCTGCTGGGAGGAGTAATTTGGCCGAGACATGGGTTGGAAGCCGAGACATGGCTTCACCCATGTGTTGCTGCTTCAACCCATGTTAGAGAGTGGAAACTCTTTATTTTTCTTCTTTACTCCTTTCATGAGGCATGGCCATGTTCCAAGGTATGTCTCACCCCATGTCTTGTATTGCAAGTCCAACTTCACTCATCATCATTCCCTTGGCTCGTTTTCGCTCCAATCGACTTCTTTTTAAGCTCTTTCATCACTTGAAATCGTGACCAACCAAATTTTGCCTCAAAATAGCTACCTACAAAATAAACACACCAAAAGCGTAAACTAAAACAAAAAGGAATAAAACCACGCTAAAATACCAATGAAACATAAAATAGATAACTAAATTAACTATAAAAAATCAACTAAATTATATACATAGTACTTCTTCCGTCCCTCACTTTCCTTAACATTGTACTATTCACACAAGAAATAAGGAGGGTGTATTTGGACTATTTTGCCATTGGTTGATAAACATTAAACTAATGGG